>VXAC01003892.1:794944-820794 GCA_013399225.1 Rhipidura dahli
TTACTTTTTTAAGCACACCTTTTATTTGGCCAGGTTCGGTTCTGACTGGGTCACAGCAAGAGGCATGACTTACAAACAACAAAAATCCCAGGTAGCATTGGGCAAGGGGAAAAAAAAAAAGGCTGTTTCAGCCAAACCAGACATTTAGTCAATTTGAAGTATATCTCATCAGTGTGCACATCAATCTGCCCCATTAAATACTGCGTCCTTTAATTCTCTCCTTTAATTCCTTCTGCCTTTATGAACAATTCCCTTTGTAGCTGAAATGCCCAATGAAGGTAGTGCAGCCTCTTTTTCAGCAGGAATATGTATGTTTGACTTTCTCAATCAGCTGAAAGTCCTTCAGCAGGGGGTTCCCTGAGGCTCATAGCATTCCTTGGCTGGTGACCCTCATTCCCTGTGCTGCTTTACCTTGGCAGGAACAGCAAAGCGCAGACTTTCCACCAGGGCTTCTTCACTTTTCCCTAAACTTGCCAGTCTGACAGCTTGAAGCATCATCTGCTTTTCTGGGGGGGGGGAATAATCTGGGTATTCCAAAGTGCTGTTCTCAGTGCACAGAGGCCCAGACCAGTCTGTGCTGTGCTCCCCCTTCTCTCACGACTCTCCTGGATCGTGTTTGATGGTTCCTGAATGCTGACAAGCTGCAATGCCTTGGTCTGGACCAGGGCAGACACCCTGACTGCAGTTATCAGAGCTCTCACTTTTCATCATATTTATTAGGCTGCATCTTTATGAAAGAGTTACTCCAAAATAACTCAGGCAACGGCAGTGCTTCAGTAGCAGAGTACACAAAATATTCGCTGTGAAAAAAGTGTCAGCACCACCTTCACTGGATCAAAAGTCATGTCAGAGAACATATCAAAGCATGAAAATCTGCTTGCATAAAAAAGCCAAAAGCCTGAAGCCATCCCAAGCACCTTCAAACGATCTGGGAGTCGCACACAGATCAAGGGGTAGCACGATTTCCAGCCAAACTCCTTCAGCTGCTGCCATCTTCTCCAGGAGTTGTTTTCAAACTGTACAAACTTTTAACTTTTTTTGGGAAAAAGCCTTTGCACAGTGTTGGAAATCCTGGTTGATTCAAAGTCTCAGTGCCTGTCAGGTATACGTTCCCTTATGGCAGCAAATCAGGAGTCATCCCTCCTATCTCAGTCGGAGATAAAATCTATGAGGGAACTTTTTCTGCACAGATTTTAAAGGTGTGGGAGCAGCTGGCTCTGGGGATGGATAATGGGGACACAGGCCTCCAGCTCAACATTGTAGCTCAGATGACACCTGGGCAGGAGGAACCTGCAAGTCACTCAGTCTGATGGGGCTCTCATTTATTCACAGAACCACCTGCCACACACCAGACCCTGAAAAAGCAGGGTTTTTTTCTTTTTTCCCCCTAAGGAATTTTCTGTCTAACAGGAAAGTTACCCATCAGGTTTCTTTAAAAAACAACTTTCCCATGGAAACAATTTGATTCACTTCATGTGACACAGCACTGAAGGTGAGTCCAGCAGTGAGACAGCCTCTCTCACCCTTCCTCCTGGAGTCTCTGCCCTCATGGAATAGACCTGGAGGGCTGTGGATGAAGTGAGAACCAGTTTGCTACACAGTCCTTCGCCTAATGACCAGCTTGAAAAAAAAAGTCAACAAAACAAAATTCTGTTGTTTGCATTTTTGCAGTTGAATATTTGTGTTTTGTCATTTTTCTTCCTGGGATGTTAATGCTGGAGGATAATTTGTAGGAAAACCCAGGGGATCCTGATCACACAGTCACTCTGGATGTTTTGTGCACAGAGCACAGTGCTTGTGCAGAAGTCTTACAGCAGCTGGAGCAAAAAGCATCTACTGCTGCTCCATAATAAGGAGAACATCCTGTGTCTCCTCAGCACTGTTTATCTGGTCCCTGTAGGACTGTGAAGTAGCAGTGCTGTGCAAACACACAGACTGAGGGAGGGGAGACAACTGACTCGTGCCACTTATGAGGGAGACAGCTGTCACCAGTCCTGCCCATCTGTTATTGCCACTAAATCTTCTTCACCCACTCAGGCATTTGAGTGTGTTTCACTCCAAGAAAACTCCAGTTTTTCCAGTTCTGGAGATGAAGAATGAAAAAGCTAAATCTAATATTTCTACAAATTAGATTCTTCAATGCTGCTGGAAGGCAAAAAGGTATTCATCACTGATATTGCATATGATCAGTGTTGGTGCATCATTTCTTGGGGATGTGAGTGCCTCCAACACTGTGTCATGCACTATTTCAGTCTCTTCCTATTGTTCTCTGCACCTCCACAAAGCTCAACAGCTGCTTCTGTCACTGTTGCAAAGGACAGGGATGAAGTAGCTTATGTGCTTCTGAAATGGGGACTCAGCGTGTTTTTTCACAGTTTATCTTGTAGACTGAAGGGCTCTGTCTCTTTGCACTTGCTGTTGGTTTTCCTGCCTCTCTGTGCCTCTGGTATCTCTCTGATACCTTTTGTATCTCTCCAAGCATATCTGTCTGTGCTGAGAGCTCCATTCTCTATTGTATCAGTTTATTTCCCTCTGTGTAAGCATTCATTATAGTCTAATTTCCTCTTATTACTTTAAATTGCTCATCTCTCTATACCATGTTTTCAGCATATTTTCTCTGCAGTATCAACCTACTACCATTCCTGTTATACCTGAGACTCTCTGAAAATTTCTTCAAATTTGTAAACTGGGGTTTTGCTTAGCTCTGCCATCATTTTGGAATAGGTTTTTTTTTTTTAAAAAAAAGAAACAAAGCTGATAAGTCACAGTGTTATATTTGATAAATCTCATCGAAAAGAATGTGTTTTTTTCTATGTCCCAATAACGGGAACAGTATGCCTGATAATCCCACTGCTGATATCCTATCTCCTATCCAGCATTGCTTGTCAACAGGCAAAGACAAACTGCTGAGGAGAGTCAGCTGTTGGAAAGCCTAATTTTGGATTTCAGACCCTGAAGTCTAAATTCTATTTGATATTATTTATGAGATCTTATTATGTGCCTTACAAATATACAGATTATGGCCGGTGATTAAAGAAAACCAAGCCTTTACTTAATCCATGGGTAGTTGGCTGAATGGTGATACTTGGATTTTGGGGCATTTAATATTTATTATTTTTCCATATGAATAAAGATGTTCCAGCAGTCCAATCTCAGACTGAGAACAGCATAAAATAACTCTGTCATGAATAAAGCAAATATAAGCAGTTCCCAAACAGCCTTGAATTTGGGATTACTCGTTGAAAATTTTTGATAAGTATGACTATGATCAGAAATTTGTATGTCTGAACATATGCACTTTCACAATCCATGCATGCACATTTAACTTATTATTGTTTTTTAAAGTAACTTAATAAAAACATTTTCAGTGAGTGATCCTCCTAAAAAAACCCCTCCTTATGGATGTCTATGTAGGGAAAAAATAATTAATTGAATAAAACTTTGGGAAGATGGGACGAAGTCATGTTGGCACAATCAGAAATGGTACTGCCTGGTTCCAGGGTGGAGGTATTGTGGGGAAAACTCTTGACAGGATCTTTGTATTGATCTGATTAAGCAGCGTATTTTGGGCCAACCTAAAATAAGCTGTTATCTTCTTTCTGTGTTTTCAAAAGCTTTCATTTAGATTTGAATGGGTGTTTTGTTCAACCTGAAACAGATCATTTTGCTTGGAGGCCTTTTTTTAAAAAGAAAAAAGAAACCCAGAGCTATAAAAGCAAGAATGTAGAAACAGCCCAAATTTGAGGTGATCTGAGACAGCTGCCTTCAGATCTCTGCTTGATCAGAGAAATTTAAAACCAGCTCCAAATGTGGGTTATGGAGGAGAATAATGCGAGTCAGTTCACTTTGGTGAGTGGCTCCCTCACTGGGTAAAGTTTCTCCTCCTGGCTGTCTTGCAGTGGATACTGAAGTCAGGAGCTGAGATGCAGAGAGCTGCAGCTGGGTCTGAGGGAGTCCTCTGGGAATGGGAAAATGGGGATGCAGAGCTCTGTTCTGGCTGAGGTCGGGAGGTCAGACAAATAGAGGGGAGCGCATCAGTGATCCCACAGCAACTTCCACTGATTTTGCATGGTCCATTGTGGGGAAAGTCAAAATACTTGGGAAATCTGAAATAAAATACCACTGTTCCAGGTGAAACTCTCTCAGCTTTTGGCTTGCTCAGTGTATTAAACTCAATTTTTCTAAATGCTTTTGCATCAAATCAGAACTGTCTCTGAAAATGCACGTCCACTTTCAAGCCTGTCTCTGTCACTCCTGATCCCTCTCCCTCCATTCTATGGTTATGTCTGGCTGTTTCCATGTTCTGTTTTGGCACTGTCCTATTGGTATCTTTTTCAGCAACCTCAAAAGAAAAAGAAGATAAAGATGGAGCCCTGTGGAGACGCCCACTCTACTCCATGGCCAAGGCAGGGCTTCCTGAGTGTAGCCCAGCCAAATGGCTGAGTTACCATTTCCTTGTGAGTCTCAGTCAGACCTCATCCTCCCCCAGAGGGCAGGATATGAACAAAAGGCTTGGATGCTGCTCAAGCAAGTGGGAGAGGATATTTCCTTCCAAGTCTCCAAGCTGTGGGGCAGCTGGGAGCCAGGAGCCTGAGCCGTGTGCCACAGGCACCACAGGCACACTGGAGCTCTACAGCACAACACCTGGGCTGGCAGCTGCTCCACGGGCAGCACCTGCTGTGCTGCAGAGAAGGAGGTGGGAGATCAGTACCAACCACCTGGAAGGCCAGTGCCTATTTCTTCTTCCCTTGGGTCCAGTCAAATATTGTCCCCATGTCCCTTGGCTTTAGTCACTCCAAAGGGAGAGCCCCAATCCTCCTGGTGGGTGATTTGCCACCACCCCTTCCCACATCTCTTTGGAGAGTGACAGGAGGGGGTCACTCTGCGCCTCGAGTTGAGTCTCTGCAGACCACCAGAGCGGCTGTGAAATTTTGTGAGGAGTTTTTTTTTTCCCCTTCAGTTCCCTCAGATCTGGGTAACTCTGAATAATGAATGCAGCATTTACAAGCCAGTGGAATTAAGCAGCATTCAGCTTAATTAGGGGGTTAATTATTCAGGGAAGAAATCAACGTGTCAATCAGGTATGTGGTCCAAAGTGTGCTGTGGGAGCAGGTGGGAAAAGATTTACCTGCAGATGGCAAGGCAAGTATCCATGTGCCTCTTTAGGCAGCTCTGACAGCCAGGCAGAGTTTCCCCTGTGTTTTCACACACACACACCTCTGAAGTGGCTTTTTACAGCACTGTTTGTCAGCATTCAGGAGCTTCCTGCTTGGTCCCAAGTTAAGATTTACTATTCAGATTACAATATCACTTAAGCATCCTGCACTGGCTGAGCTGGGAGTCACCTGGGCCATAAAATAATCCCAGAGTAAACTTAGTAAAGTAAACTGAAAAGGTTAGGCTGAGTTTATCTCTTTCTTGTGTGCATTAAGGAAACAAGGCTATGGTATTTACCATCTTCCAGCTGAGCAGTTGTGACCTTGAAGGCATTTCAGGTTGACAGGAACAGGAAAATTCCATTTCCTGCATGAGTCCAAATGGCAAGCAAAGCCCCAAAAGCATATTGCCAAATATATATAGATTTTTTCCTTATTTATGGATGTTCAGGTCCCATTTCCTAGTGATTGAGTGTGTGATAAGACCTTAGGTAAGTTCTTTCTCTTTCCTGCACCCTACTTCTCCAGAAGGTAAATTGCTGATAATAATGGAATTTGTAGAATGATTAATCAGCTACAGACAAATGGAAATATTAAGTATGAAAATCTCAGGTGTAAGCTTTTGGGGAGGCAGAGGCTCAGCTTCTCTGTGTAAAACACCTGTATGAGGGGATCCTGAGGCAGGACTAAATACTGGAGTATTTCAAATGAAGGTTCATATTTCCAGACTTCACCTCTCCTTTTTCCTTTCAGGATTTTACTGGTTTTTTTAACATCACAAGTTCTCTTTTTTCGTCCTCAAGCTCTTGTGCCTTTTTATTTTCCTTAATGGTTTTGTATGAGCTTTCAGCTCTCTGCCAATCTGTTGTTTTTAGCCTCAGAGGTCAGTTTTTAGTCCCTGGCACATGCTTAAATTTTTGAAGATTTAAAGCTTACGAGAGCAGCCCCAATGTCACTGTTAGAAATACTCAGGTCCCCAAGTAAAGCATAAATTTAAGAGTCTTGTTGAATAGATTTAAATCTGGTATAATGCTACAGAAGTAGGACAAGTTGTCTGGATTTATACTGGGTGTTTGGAAGCAGAATCAGGACTTAGTCTTATTTTATTTCAGTAGGAGCACCTCTAACATCTTAATAGACAGGTGCTCTATTGCATAAATGCAGTTAAGGAGGATTATCTGAATTTTTTTTATATACTGTATTTTTGAAGGTTTGCTGTCAGATATTACAGTTGTAGTAGGAATTGCAGAAAGCACCATGTCCCCATGGTACATTACATGTAGCACTTGCCAGTGGCAGTAAATGTTCTGGCTTAATCAAAAAGATCACATTTCTTTCTATTACTACCTGCCCAGAGAAGCTAGAATAACTTTTGGCCAAGGAATACATTAGTTTAAATCATAGATTTCAAAATGAAATTATATGATGTCTTGCAGATATGATTCATATGTCCCCCGTTACTTCCAATCGCCTCCTTTTTCTCCTTCTAACTTGAATTTGTGTGAGAGCTGCAGTGCTGTCCATAGGCTGGCACAGGCTGGGGGCTCGGCAGGGGCAGGCACAGCATCCAGGCATCCTCTTCCCCACCCACCCCTCTTCCCATCAGAGATCGTTCAGCTCAACCATTCCTGTGAATTGTCTGCTCAGCCAGAGCTTCTCTTGCACTTCCTGCAAATCATCCTCAAGCAGCCAGAGCTTTGGGTGTAAATCACAGTGCTCTGCTCTTAGCAAGGCTCGTGGAGAGAGTTCTCTGGGCAGTTCAGGCTCTCCCCAACCCAGTGGCTGCAGGAGGATTTTTTGTCAGTTTAGCCTCTCCCTGCTGGGATGTGTGAGTGTCCCAGTTTGGAGAAGTGGGATAACACTGGCACCCACCCACTGCATGTGCCTGTCATGAAGATTTATTAAGTGATATTTTCAAGGAGTAAAGCATTATTTAAGCCAGGTGCTGTGATCTATTGATAACAAATGGGATAAACATTGGGTAGTTAAATATTTAAAGCACAATCTTTGGAACTGGGACATCTGTGGCCTTTTCCAGTTCTGCTAATGGCTTCCTGCCTGTCCCTGGACAAGACACATCCCCATTGCTGCCAGTCCTCTCCCCCCAGATTTTACATAGTGCATCTATTTATCTGTGAACTCTTCTGGTGAAAGTGCTCTGACAGGTGCTGGCAGAAAGGCAGGTACAGCAGGTTCTGCGTGCTCATGAGACCCTCAGGATCCTCTTTGGATGGAAGATTTTATCCCAGTCTGAAGCTAGGGATAGAAAGTTGCTCTTCCACCAGCCACCTTCAATTTTATTTCAACTTTAAGCTGTCTTGTTGTTATCTCTTCCAAACATTACATCCACTGTGTAGCTTGGGTGCCAGAGGGGTTTAGGGTGTCATTGTGTTATGGCTCTAGGAAATATCTGACTAAAGGCAGTGGGAGGTGTGTAAGTGCAGTGGCCTGAGACAGAGAAGATGGCTGGGAATAGATAATTTATGCATCCCTTCTGCTTTTGAACCCTGATTTCATGATTAGAAAACAAACACACATTCCTGTAGCTTTGTCAAAAAACCTTTCCACTTTTTAAGAGAAACCTGATGTTCACTTTTCTTCCTGTTTGGCGCATTTCACCTTATTTCAGAGCTGAAGCATACATATAAATATAGCAAGGTCTCTGACCCTTTGTATCATAGCAAAATATTCATAGAACAAAACTGCTGCAAATGTATCCCAGAATGGTTTATCCAACAGAGCAGTGTACATGGATCTAGTCAAACTGGGCAGTAGCCCCAACACCAACTATGAGAGTTCACAACTGACTCTCGTGGTTTATTTGATTCCTGGTTATAGATCTTGAGATCTGTCACAACTTTAGTGCAACCTCCTATTTGTCCATGTAAAATGTCCTCTTTCAGTTATTTGTACAAGGAAGCATTTCCATTGTCCTGAGAGTACATCTTAGTCTGGTGTGCACTTATCTGGCTGTGATCCAGTAGAATACTCAGCACAGACATCTTTCATGAATCACCTCCAATGTACTCCCATGTATTCTTTGAAGGACCACAACACTGAGTACACTTTGTCCCTGGATTCTTGGTACCAGCTTCTGACTCAACTGCAATGTGCATATTTTGTGATGGAGGACCTTTTTATGCAGTACTTAATGTTCGGTGAGAGTTTAATCAAGAAACATGAGTAATTGGCATTAACATTCACTTCTGAGCAAGAGAACAGCTTTGATAGCATCCATACTCATTAGACATTTCGTTCCAAACACTGTTCATTACAGTCAGCTCTCTTCGTATTGGCTTCTACTTTGTAAATACAGCACAGATTCTGCTCGGCACAGAAGCAGGCCTTGAACAAACACTCTGTGGTTACACAGAAGGAAGAAGTTTTAACTGTTGAAAAGAAACAAATGGAACATTACAGTTATTCTAAGAAAATTTCTGAGCAGTGTGCGATGCAACAGGAAGATCTGCAATGACAGGACACAAGATTTATTCACTGGCTGCCTAACTGGAATGAATAGGATTGATTTTGCTCACATTCTAAAATGAACCCCTAGAAAAGCTCAAGCTTCCAACTTGGGAGGCCTGCTGAAAGTTTGTTGGGTTGCACTTATGGAACCAGAACCACTGTATGCAGTGAAGGGGCATGAGCCGTGCCAGGAGTGAGATGGGAGGGAGCCAAACAGGTCTCTGTGCTTTGTATTTATGTCTGCTTATGTAAAAATCTTGAACAGCAAATTTATACTGATCCCCAAAAATGGCTATACCCCCATATCTGCACCATGCCCCTTGTCCTCCTGCCACTGGAATTAGTACAGGTGAGAGACATTTAAGCACCCTACAGCCTCTGTTTCCTTTTAAAATGCATCTTAAATATAGAAATATCAGTAAGCATTCATGAATAAGATTTCCTTTGTCCACTGTGGAAATGAAGAGCACAGAGTGTTATGGTTACAATGCCAGGGGATGGAGTTTTGGTGTTGAATATTCTATACCATGCACTCCATGCTGGGGCATGTGGTTTCAGCAGGAAAGCCTCAGGGCTGGAAATGAGAAGGGGGCCATCCTGCCTGGCTCTCCTAGGGAAGAAGATATTGGGAGCAGCCAAGCTTAGTTTCCCTGTTGGTTGTCAAACCAGCACAACAGAGTAATGCTGATTTTCAGGTGGCTTATAAAATAACAATGTTGTGTTACCACGGTATCTAAAATGGCCCTAAGGCAGCAGTTAGGAAATGTGTTCTGTGTCAATTCACCCCTATACTCTGATTAAATTTGCACCCAAATCAAGTAGTACAAAGTCTCAAATTGTTTAATGAGTTGACTTGACAAATAGATAATCTTGGTTTTTAGAAATTACCCTGAAAATGTGAGGCAGCAGGAGCCCTGGATTTTGTATGTCAGTAGAGACAGTCTGGGAAACACTGTTCTATGATACTTTACACTTTCACACCTTTAAAGCACTTCTGAGGGAATGTGCCACCTATTATTTCAAATAATGCTAACTAAGTTCATGTTGAATGAAACACAAAAACATCAATTTCTTTATGCCAGTGTTTTAGAATAGTGTGCCAGTGCAAGGACTCTTGGATCCCAATTGCCTGCTGTGGCCATCTGACCTGAAATTTTACTCAGTGCTGCATCCTGCAGGGTGATCTGCAGTAGCCAAATCATTTTGAAGAGCTTTAGGCCCATGGGTATGGTATAGCCAAGAGCCAGAAAATATTAGCAACCAGTGCTCATTTAAGGAGCCTCCATTTGTGAACTGCCACCCTAGATATTACCTAACACTAAGATCATACAGGACTACTCTAGTTAGGCTCTTCATCTGGCACATAGCACTGCAACCCATGAAACTTGGCTTTGCTTGGTTCTTGCCAAAATCTTGTTGCCCTGAGCTAAACATAAAATTTGCCAGGATGAAGAATATAGTAGTTGAGTGCCCTGGGACAACAGTTTCCCAGTCACTTTTCCCTAGATAGAATGTTTTTGTTTTTAACAGTCTTACATTCTACATGCTTGCATCCCAGTACAATCAATCCATCTTTCTCCTTGTCTGGGCTCAGGGCTGATCTGGGAGCCTGGCTCAGCCTGAGAGAGCCCTTCCCCCTGTTACCTACAGGTGAACGTGCTGGCAAATCTCACCTCTGACTCTTATTTTCTGACCCCGGGTGCCATGAGGCATTTGTGGGATAACACTGGCAGTACAGACCCTCTGGATGCTGTTTTCCTGTTGTCCAGCAGCAGCACTGAAGGCATCACAGCCCACTGGACAGGCACTTACAGATGTTGGTGGCCACAGTCTTCTTTCCTTTGACACGTTCCAAATATCACTTTTCTTCCTAAAGAGCAGTAGGAGCTTAGCACTGTTACTACTGCTGCTGTCACTTCCTGGTAGCAGCAACAAAACATTGTTTGTTCCAGCCACTCAACTTCCATTTCTCATCTCCTTTTTCCTTCATTCTCTCTACTGCTCCTGTGCTTGGTCTTCTTCTTTCTTGGAGTTCAGTGGGAACTTAGGCTGTACTTAGGAGCTTAGGAGTAACAAGTGCCCCTCAGATGTACCCCAAGACTGCAGATGTGGTTCTTGCAGAACATGGAGGGACAAGCCTGTCAAGGGGATAGAAAGTGAGGGAGTTGAGCAAAAGCAGGAGGGTGATACAGCCCTGATGGACCAGAAGAAAGAATGAGCCCAAAGATAGAGTGTAAGGGCAGAACAAGGGGAAAATGATAGAGATAAGAGCATAAACATGGGCAGGAAGGAGCAACACAAGGCCTTAAAGACAGAATTATAGATATGATGAAAAGAGTTGAGGATTGTCAGTAAATAGATACACAATCTGAATGGTAATGGATCAGGAGCTTTAGCTGAGGCACTGTGAATGTTAAGGAGAGAAGGAAAACAGGCAGCAGAGAGTTTGCAGCAATATAATTAGCCAGAAGGGACCTTGACTCAGCTTTGTCAGCCTCAGAAGCTCACAGGAACAAGGTGGGATGATCGTGAGAACAGGCTTTCTTGGGGAATTCATCAGGTTTTCCAGATAGAAATAGCATAGAGAAACCTTTGCACAGCAGATTTATGTCACCACTGGCTTTGCTTCCAGCTGGAAATGCAAGGCAGAGTGAAAATAAGAATTTCTTTTCCTCCAGCAATCCTCAATCGTTGAAATATTGAGTGAGTCTGTGAGTTTGGTTTAATCAATGATGCTCTGGTCAAACTTGTCACTTATAGACAAAATGCAAGCATGCCAAAGAGAAAACAAGAGCAGAAAAAAAATAACACTATTGACAATGACCTTTGAGCAAAAGTGGATTTTGTTTCTGTTACACTCGTATCTCTTAAACCTCCTAGATCCAAGTTCACAGCAGCAGAGTTCACAGTAAGGACTTTGAATAAATTACTTGATTTGTCAGAATTTCAGAGCACTGACTTCCCATGAAAGCAGCGGAAACGTCAAGTACCAAGTTTCTTCCAAGACAAGTTAATTAGCTGTAATGCTTTTTCTGATCCCATGTCTTTGACATGTCTCCTGTGACATCTTGGACCTTTTGGCTTGGTTTACTGGCAGAGAAACAGTTGGTGACCACAAGTCTGATGTGCCCCCAGTGTTTTGTCACAGAATCTGTGAAAAAATGGCCCAAAACCATGCAGAATTTTCTTCTTTTTATATGCTGAGGGGAATAACCTTAAGAAAAAATAAATCCTCTGTTTATTCATGGAGCTTATTCTAAACAGAAAAAGCAGTGAAGGATATCTGGTGTAGCTGAAACTAATTACAATACAGTGCATCTTTCCAAATTAAACCGGGGCTCATTCTAAAAAAAGATAGTCTTGAATATTTTGTGAAACAGTAATGTCTGCTGATATTTTCCCTGAGTTCCATGGTGGATATTGAACTCTGGGCATGTGACTCTGACNCTCTTTTCTGTCACATACTGGTTGTGTTTAAAAAAGGCTTTTCAGTCATTTACCTTGTTGTGATTTGCAGAAAGAGAATAAAAAAGTTGTTTATCCTTTCATGCCTGCACAGCTATGTCTATGCTTCCATTTTTGTGATACTCATCCTTTGCTTGTTTTCTGATTTTTGCTTGTTTTCTGAGGTTTCATAAAGTCAGCATAAGAGATTCACCAGTAGGTTGCCTGGGCTAAATCCTTGGTATTTTACAACCCTTTCATGATGCCACAAACCACAAGGTGCTGTATTGTTCAACCAGGCTCTATGTTCATACATTTCTGTTTATTCATAATGAGCTCATATCTGCATGTTCTTGTTCTTCCAGCTGACTCATGTGTGAGAAGGTATCCAAGTTGTTGAGTTTATTCTCAGGTTACTAGGCAAAGTACNAGAATTTTCTTCTTTTTATATGCTGAGGGGAATAACCTTAAGAAAAAATAAATCCTCTGTTTATTCATGGAGCTTATTCTAAACAGAAAAAGCAGTGAAGGATATCTGGTGTAGCTGAAACTAATTACAATACAGTGCATCTTTCCAAATTAAACCGGGGCTCATTCTAAAAAAAGATAGTCTTGAATATTTTGTGAAACAGTAATGTCTGCTGATATTTTCCCTGAGTTCCATGGTGGATATTGAACTCTGGGCATGTGACTCTGACAAAATCAGAATAGGATTTTTGGTTGCTGTGGTTGTTGGGGTGGTTTTATTTATGTTGAATAGCTCCATTTTGGCTAAAATAACCAAATTTGGGATGGAGAAATACTGCTTACCAGCACGATAACCTTGTGTGGCAGCAGACTCACAATAAATATGCTATAGATCTAGAAGTTCAGTCTGATACATAGTCTGGACCAAAGGGTTCTCTCACAGTGTGATGATCTATTGTATTGCCCAGCCAACTGGAGTGGCATTAAAATGAATTATACCAAGTTCCTGGTTTGGAAATTGTCTAGTCTATTATGTTTTAAGTACACATTTCTTAAAGGGCAGGAGGAACCNGCTTGTTTTCTGAGGTTTCATAAAGTCAGCATAAGAGATTCACCAGTAGGTTGCCTGGGCTAAATCCTTGGTATTTTACAACCCTTTCATGATGCCACAAACCACAAGGTGCTGTATTGTTCAACCAGGCTCTATGTTCATACATTTCTGTTTATTCATAATGAGCTCATATCTGCATGTTCTTGTTCTTCCAGCTGACTCATGTGTGAGAAGGTATCCAAGTTGTTGAGTTTATTCTCAGGTTACTAGGCAAAGTACTTTTATTTTATTTTCTCTTATTTTCTTTTTAATCTTTGCAAATTTTAAATACCCTACTGATTATCTTGTGCACTGTCAATTAGGTATGCAGCTGCCACAGCGTCTGTATTTCTGCTATAACTGGAAAAGTTTTCAGCACCAGCATAAACATTCAAGGTGCATTCTCTGGTAATTGCTCATGCTTTCATGATATCGGATGGGATGACTCCCACAAAGACAGACTGATTTTGGTTATCCAAGATAACCAGTAAGACAATGTAAGTTTGAGACCTTGCAGCCTGTATAACCCTGCAAACCCTGATCATCCAGACACAGAGCACACGCACAGGTCTGATGGCACTGTGTGAGTTCAGCAATTCACAGCACTGCGTGGTCACCATCAGTCTCCTCACCTGCCCCTCACCTTCATTTGGGAACTGAACTCTTATGAGCACTTACTTTGCATTTTGATCTCTCTGGCCTTCAGTAAAGTGTGCAGTTCAGTATGATACCCAGATAGATCGTGTGCTAGTTGAGGGTGAGCCATCCTCAATCTTGCATGTGCAAAATTGCTTATTGAGTCTAAAGGTGGAGGGGACTCACATCTGTTTCACCTGAATTCATATACAGTTGGCTTTGGATGCACTAATCAGATATTCAGGAAGGATGCTCAGGTCACCATGGCTATCATTTTGCATGAAGTCCTTAACTGCATTCCTAATTTTTGATTGTGATGGGTTAGTCACCTGCATGAAATTAGATTTTATATCATCATAGCTTGGTTGCTTATTTTGACAGATGCCAAAAATATTGGTACAAGTACCCTTTTCTAATAGCTCATATTGCAGTCTGCACCATTGGCTCTGGTTCTCACATGCTTTTTGTAAACTTTTCAGTGTGCAATCCCTATGAAGAGATGATCAATTTGAGTAATTTAATAATTACAAATAAAACCGTACTTCAGATTTTTCCAGTGTCATGAGCGGCTGCTGCTGAATCTACAAGCACAGACTATCTGTCCATGCCCTCCCAAGGCTCTCTTGGAACTGCTCAGTGATGTTAAGCACTTAAACAGCAGGGATTTTTTGGGAACAATCCAGCTTGCTCTGGTATTAGGAACCATTTAGCAAGTGGTGATAACTAATTTAATTAGGATCAGATGCTGATGCCATTTGTGAAGATGATGCCGTATGGACACAACCCACTGTTCTTTGGCTCTGAAGCATCCTTCTCTGATTTTTGGACTGCCATGAGATAGAAGCACTAACACACTGACAGCAATGCACAGTAAATGGTTGGAGTATTGGGATATTTGTCATTCAACCAAGGTATTTTATCTACTCAGTTGTCAGATGCCATCAAGACAAGCAGTTTTATATTTCTTGAAAGAATTCATTCCTCAAATGACTCTCTCAAAGTAATCAATGTTCTGAAATTCTTGTCACTTACTGTGCAATTTACACGTTATGTCTAATTTACACACTTTGAGAGCTCAGAAGATTGCTCTGCAGTGATAGTATGTCTACTTCTTGTCAGTCAGTAGAGGGGTTCTGACTAATTGCTGGTGTTTTTCTGCTGTTGTGGATTATGCCTACATGTTCTACGGAGCATGACTTCCATCTTCTGTCAGTTCAGGAAAAATATCCTCACTCAATAAGTTGCTTTACAGGTCAAGAAAATCCTGTTTGTATTTCTTACCTCCTACAATTTGCACAGTTTCCAGCTAAGCTGTGGAGCTCTCTGCCAGAGGATAATGCAGAAATAGTAATTTTTCTATGGTTCTTAGAAGACATTATACAAGTTCCTGGAAACTACTGTATTACCTTCTCTCCATCTAGCAGTGGTGTTGATGGCAGAGGCCTGATACAGATTGTTGTACTTATTTTTGTCAGTCCTGGCTGAAGACATTTTGGATCACAGACTAAATCCAAAGTATGCAAATAACCATATTTCTACCACTTCCATCCTTCATGGCTTGTGTTGAAGCACCAGTTGAATCAGGAGATGTTAAGTTCACTGCCAGTGACTCACATTTGACCACAATCAAATCTGACCATTCTGTGTGGTGGCGCATAGAGAGAAGTAACAGGAATGCTGCTGACACCTCTTGGTAGACTCCTGATGTTCCCTACTGACAATGACAACAGGATGAAGAGTAACTATAACCCTACTATTTTTCTCACAAGTTTTTTTCTCTGGTCAGGTTCATTCTTAGTGACCTGGCTGTTTATCATCTTACATTTTGCTCGTGGACACAGCAGCTGCATTTACATTTATCACACTGCTGGATGATGATTTCTTTTTTGACAGCTGAGGGGCCATCAGCATTTGCAGATATTATTGTCAGTGCTGGTCCTGATAGGCCTTTTATAGATAACTGACAGCTTGCACATCTAGGAACATCTTTAGCTGTGATATTAGGTAATATTAGGTATTTAGCAGGATTTGTGGATTGATAGAATCTGACAGGGATAGCAGTGTAAGCATTTCTGCTGGTTATATATGAATATCTATGAAGACCATTCCATTTTCTATTCTCTACATGGCTGCTACAGGTAACTCCAGAGTGAGAAAAGGGGCAGAGCTCTAAATTTTGCCTTGTCGCTGCACCTCTGCTTTAAAATATTCTTGTTGATATACTGTAAATTTGAAATCCCATGAAGTATTGTCATCTCTATTTGCAATGGAGGAAGAACTAAGAGAATCTGTGCATAAGACTGAAACAGATCTGACTGCCTGCAAATAGTTTTTTAACCAAGAATTCTTTCCTATTTTATTAACCACCTGACAGTATATCTATTGTGTGACTGAGTCAATGCCCCGTTATTTCAGATTTGTAAATGCCCCACTCTGGTTCTCCAAGGAGTTCCCTAGCAAAGTCATGAGAGATAGTTTCATGGGCTCTACTTCCATGGAACCTTTTTTCCAATGACTTCCTCATGGAGAAGTAAAAGAAAGAGAACAAAAATACCTTTAATCTGCTGGTTTCTCAAACATTCCCCCACAGTCCTGTGAACACAGAAGGAGAAATCCTTCTAGAGGTGCAGGAGTTGAAGCAACTCATCATGCTTCTCAGGATAGTTGATTTTTTGATTGTTATGCACACACAGAGAGAGCAGTCATAGTCTCTAAGTCTTGGGCAGAGACTCCTCATTATTTTCTTGCTGAGATCCTTTAGAAGAAGGGACAGGTTTCTGCCATATGTCACTTACTGCTGAAGAACTGATGGAAGCTGGTGGCATTTAGCTCTAGCTCTGAGATTTTGCTAGATGGGTTTTGCTCTCTGAACAGGAACTCTCTCTCCACATTTAAATGTTTATTTGAGGAAAGTTTGCTACTATAATATTGGTACACTACAAGCACGATCAAGGCCCAAGGAACAGAGCAGCTCAGACAACAGACATCGATGAGCAGAAATCCATCCTCATTCACAGAACATGTAAATACTGTGAGAGCATAACGTGGCTCAAATGGACTGGGGAGAAACTGAGGCAATAAAGTATTAGATAAGAATATGGGTCTACAAAACATATTCCATAAAATCCCATATCCCCATTTCTAGAATCATTCTCCTTTTTCCAATCAGTTTCCAGGCTCACCAATATTCTGAACATGTGGTTTAATAACAAAGCCCAGTGTTGTCTGTATTTTGGGGTGTTTTTTTTGGTTTTTTGTTTGTTTGGTTTGTTTTAGGTTTTTGTTTGTTTCATTTGTTTGTTTGTTTTTTATTTGGTTTGTTTTTTAATAAGCAACCTGCAAGGATTTTTTAATAATAAAACCGGTGCTTAGCCTCAATCAGAGAGCAAAGCTCTCACTGTGGCAAGTTGCTCAAATCTACAGGAAAGTGAACTCCTGCCCTAAGCAGCAGGGGACAAAAGGTATGTGCTAAAGAAGGGGGGAGGATTGGTTGCAGGGCAGGAGCAAATGATGTGAAGACAGCAAAGGGATGCTTTGATTTTTAAAATGAATCTGGGTTTAAGTATTTTCAGGTGAACAGCACTACCCCCGTATAATGAAACAGAAAAGTGCAGTGTTTAGCCCTGGAAGATGAGAGATGTACAAACCAAATCTGTAATGTCCACAGCAAGTGAGAAATGGCAATAACTTCCTAGCTATGAGTCTAGGACGCTGCTGTCAAAAGCACTGATGACATTTGATGCAGCAAATAAGACTGGAAGGAAAATTCAGAATCAACATTTGCCCTGGGGCTTCTGACAAGTAGATGTAAACTGATGGTCATCAGGATCCTCTGCCAGTGGAAGAACATGTCTTAGGACATGTTGAAATTGAGTTATCATTGGCTAAATTGAATTGCAAGAAATCTCTGTGTGTGTGTGTGTGTGCAGTCCTTTGAACTGAAAGAGCAGATACCCTGCAAGCAGAAGGAATGAAAAGCTGTGGTGTGTTTCTGGGCAGGCAGTGCCTGGTCTTTGGGGACTGGGACCTATGGTTTTCCTTAGCAAACTGAAGAGTTCAGTGTTAAAAAACAAAACATGATCTTGTGAACACAGAGAGACATGAATACTCCAGAAAATTTCTGAGTGCTGTGAATAGAAGCCTTAGGAAGGAACTGCCTCAACTTGCCCAAGTAATTGTTCCTGCTCCAAACCAGAGTTCCTGTAAGAGTTGTGAATTAGAATTACAGGCAGCTATGACAGAGCAGCCACTCAAAGTTCTCCAGACTCCGATCTGTACAAACTATTTCAATTTTATTTATAAAAAACATATTTAATCTTTGCTTTTCTAAAGCTTTCAAATCTTGTTTCAGAGCTTTGTTAAACTGGGATTTGTTGGTGTTACAACATCAGGAAACTTGCAAAGCTCCTTTATTTTTCTGAGCAACTGTCTAAGGGTAAAAGCCTGCAAAGGCAGGCATCATTATTTTTATGTCACTGTCTGTACATGAAATAGAAATTTTAAATCAGATTTTGATCCCATATATATATATATATATACACACACATATATTTATAGATTTAAAATTTATATTTATATCATGTGAAGACCTCTTCCTCTACCTGATGAATGTTGTATTTACAAAAATAGATTTAGAACTAAATGAAAAAAATATTACCTGAATTTTTCTCTTCATTTAGAGGAACACAACTGATTTCAGTAGAAGCTGCCTCTGATTAAAGCTAGTGAGTGTACCAGAACGGCCCTTATATATCAGGGTATAGAACAGCAAGCTGAAATCACCCAAACAAGTTTATTGTTCTAGCTAGGATTTAAAAGTCCTGAAAATCCTATTTATGTAATTTTTATTTCCCTTTAACCCCTTGGCAATAGCTGGTAGAACTCCTGCCATAAGCACTAATGAATTTTGCATTGAATTCTGACTCTTGGCATTTAGGGCTTAATAAAATCTTCTTTTCCTTTATCTGGAAGATTCCTTTTCTGCTAATTGGTGTCAACATCAATCAAGATCAGAAGTGCAACAACAATAGTTTAAAGGCCTTTTGCTTGTCTGCTTTGTACCCCAAGTAATATGGAGCTGTAGTCAGCTTACACGTAAAAGTGGCAATAAACGTCCTTTCACTGTAAAATGCACAAAATTCTTGGAAACTTTGAAATATGGTCCTGTTGCTGTAAATTAAAAGCTGCTTTCAGAGGTCTGTCAGTTACACAAGTGGCATTCTGAGTGAGTGGGGCTGTGCTAAATGCTTTGTGTAGCCTTAGGAGAGCTCCCTCTAGACCTCCAAAACTGTGGATGACACTGTGGAGTTTTTCTTTAGAGGAAGATCCTCTGGAAGATGAGGGCTGGCTCACAGATTCAGGAAAGTGCATGCCGAATATCATACACATCTTTTGGGGAACTTTCATTGTTTATGCAAGTTAAACACATAATTAAAACCTGCGGCCAGGGTAGGGATGGAAGTACAGTCGCTGATGGACAGCACCTTGGTTCCATGAGAGGTGACTGCCCCTTGCTCTGTGCAAGGCTGGAGACCTTGGGTCCTACTGAACTTGGGGTTGCCCAGGTCAGAAGCAAGATCCAGGCAATCAAGGACTCTGGCTAAGTCCCTGCAGAGGATGTTTGGTGCTGCACAAAGTGTTGTACATGGTGGTGAGACAGTGGCTGCTGGGACAGTCAGCTCCCCCCAGCCCTGCAGGAACGGTGGGAGGGTGCAGCAGCCCATCAAATTCAGTCTTAGGGGTGCAGTGACCTCCTCCTGTCTGTTGAGAGGTTTGGAATACTGTTGTCTAGACAAGCCATGAAGGGATGATGTCTGAGGTACAGCCAGCACGCAGCAGGGCTGCCCATTACACAGAAACTCCTCCTGAGCTCTGATCCTCTCCTGCCTGTCCCGCAACAAGCAACACAGGTTCTAATCCTTCCCGTGGCAAGGGACCACAGCCTCTGTCCCTGACAGAGTACAGAGATCAAGCCAAGGACTGGAGGAGTGCCTGGGAAAGGTGGTTTGTGAGGAGTGGCCTTTAGTAATGACCAAAACCTGTGTGGCAACCCCAGCTTGGGGTTCCCCAACTCCGTAACTCAGAATATGGAGTTGAGATGGCATGTGGAGATCCCAGTGCCCCTGTAGGGCCAGCACAGAAAGCTCCACTGATGAGTCAGGTTCTGTCCTCCGAGAGAAAATGTCTTGATCAGTAAAACGTAAGTGAAAAAAAGATTTTTCTACTCCGAGAATCAAAGACACACTGTAGAAAGTGCAATTATTTTCCTCAAAGCAAGGGTAAATGACATGCAGGATATTTCCTGCCTTTCCATGGCTGAGCTGGGGAAAAGTGCTTTCATACACAGAAGCAGTATGAGACTGAAGTCATTGCTGACAGAGGATCAGGGAAAACAAACAGCAATTTTCAGTCCTCCCGTGATACCTTGTGGCTCACACTGCTGCACAGCTCGCTGAGCTGCAACACTGGGGTGTCTTCATCTCGTTGCCCAGTGAAGCCTAAAATGAAACGTGTGGAGGTTCATGGTACTTGCTTTGTTAGGTGCTACAGTGCCCATAAAGGAAGAATACACAAGGGAAGGACAAGCGTGTACATGGAATCATAGGGTTGTTTATGTTGGAAAAGATGCTTAAGGTCATCGAGTGCACCACTCAATCCTGTCCCCAAGTGCCACATCAATACATCTTTTAAATATCTCCAGGGATGGTGACTCCAGGCCTTCCCTGAGTAGCCTGTTCAAGTGCTTGATGACCTATGGTGAAGAAATGTTTCCTAAAAGCCAATCTAAACCACCCATGGCACAGCTTGAGGCCATTTCCTTCTGGCCTATCATTTCTTACTGGATAAAAAAAGAGGCTGATCCCACCTGGTCAGACTCTCCTGTCAGGGAGTTGTAGAGATTGATGAGGTCTCCCTGAAGCATCCCTTTCTCCAGACCCTCATAAGTCTTGTGCTCCAGACTTCCCCAGCTTCACTGCCCTTCTCTGCACCTGCTCCAGCTTCTCAGTGTCCTGCCTGAGCTTAGGGACCCAAAATTGGACACACTTGAGGTGTGGCCTCACCAGTGCCCAGCACAGAGGGACAATCACTGCCCTGGTCCTGCTGGCCACATTACTGCTGGCCATTGGGCTTCTTGGCCTCCTTGCCCAGCTGGGCACACGCCAGCTCACGTTTGGCTGCTCTTGGTCAGCACCCCCAGGGCCTTTCCCGCTGGGCAGTTTGCCAGCCACACTGCCCCAGCCTGGAGCCCTGCAGGGCCTTCTTGGGACACCAGGGGAGCACCCAGCACTTGGCCTTATTGAACCTCATACGTTCACTTGGTCTCGTTCCATTGATCCGATCTCTCCAGACCCCTGTGCAGAGCCCTCCTGGCCTCTAGCAGATCAACATTCCCACCTAACTTGCTGCTGTCTGCAAATTTACAGAAAGTACACTTGTTCCTGTCACCTAGATCATCAGTGAAGATATTGAACAGGACTGGGACCAATGGGGTCACCAATGACCAGCTGGATGCAGCACCACCACTCTCTGGACCCAGCCATCCAGGCAGTTCTTGCCCCAGCAAAGAGTGCACCTGTCCAAGCTGTGGCTGTCTGGCTTTCCCAGGACAATGGCCCAGAATGCCATTTTGACAGCACTTCATCACACAGTGCAGTACAAGGCTGTGTCTGGTCAATAGAGCAATGGCAAATCTCTTGGTGTCCCGCAGGCCATTGTGCATTTTGAGCAATAGCTGCCTGGGGAGCAGGTTAATGCCAGGCACAGGCTCTGCTTGCTGTAACTCACGTGAATAGCTATGAACAGAAAGGCTGAACGTTGCGATGACAACACATCAATAAGCAAAGCCACTTTCTCCACCTTTTGACATGAATTACCTGTCTTGGATACTGCACTATAATCAGCACTTGCATCACCAGGAGGAAAATAAAGGCCAGTATGACCTTCTGGAGCAACAGGACCTGTTTTCCTGGACTGATGAGAGAGTCATTAGTCTGAAAAGTTACTTGGACTGTCAGTAAGCTGCTCACTGTGTGATGCAGTGCCTTGGCTGAGCCACACCTCCATGTTTAATTTATCTCTTCTGCACAGGGTGAGTTCTTTAGGGACTGTTAGAGTAAATGTTTCTGCAGGCATGATGGCTGGGCAGCCTGCAGCACTACAAGGACAGCACATGGACTTTGTACACAATCAAACATGGGCACTTTGGGGTGGATCACTGGGGTACAGAGGGAGAGACTGGGAGGAGTAGTTTTGCTGGGATTTCCAGCAACCCTCCACACCCACCTGGCTGTGTCTGCCCCCGGTACCAGGAAAGGAAGCAGCTACAAAAACAGTGGGACTGGCTGTGCATTAGAGGGGCTCTCCTATCAACAGCAAAACAGACTGTTTTGTCTCCATTCACCTTCTAGGCACATCAGGGCAGTCCTTAATGCTGGTCTTAGCTATTTCCCTCTTCGTTTCACACATATTTCAAACAAACAGGGATGACAAAAGCATGCAATTTATTGCAACACACAGTGCTGGTAATTTTGCAGGATCTGAGGCCAGCTGAACAATATGCTGCTGACCTTAAATTGCTCATTCCCCTTTGCTGTTAAGTAAAAGAATAAATCAATGGGTAATTCCTTTCTCTCACCATGCTTCCTCTCCCTCCTCCATTTTTAAAGCCAGACATCAGTCCTTTTTATTTAGCCATGACAATGCAACTAGTGCAAAGAAAATCTTAGTACCCAACCAATATGTTTAGTTTCTTTTATAGTGTTAATTAGGTGTGCTTAGTGCCTTTCTGAGGAAGACAGGATGCTAACCTTAGAAACTCAGATAATCCTATTGTCAAATATATTTGTTTATTAAAATAGGTTTGTTTCCTTTTTCTTAGGAGGACTTAGAGAATTTAGCTTCTCCTCTAAAAACCCAGAACTAACCAGGGGATTGCTGGATGCTGGGGTATGTTATTGGCCAATGATTGCAGAATTACCTGCTGCTGTATCTTGTCTGAGCAATGTGTGCAGCTGCAGCATAGCACAGCTGTTTGAGGAGCTGGGAGAGATGTAAAACTGTTGTAATCCTTTGTAGTTCTTAGTTGAAGTTATTGAATAGCACGTTATTAGCACAAAATGGGAAGGCTCTTTTTTAATACACACAAAATATGAACAAGGTGCTCTTGCTGCTGTTGAACGTGTTCTTTAATTTAGATTTGGAAGTAGCTCAGAGCAACTAGATCCTTCTTTCATTTATACACATATAATTTCTGAATTGGTGAGTCTGGATTGCAGTACACCTTCAGCACTTCAAAGAAGTGAAAAGGCACACAGGGAAAGGGACTGGATAACAGCAAAAAGCCACATCATGTAAGTCTGAAGTTTCCCATGAGCTAATGGATAAAGTATTCTTTGTGAATATGTGTAGGCATGTCTATTTAGATATGCTTTTTTTTACAGCATCATTACCGAGCCTGACAGCACCTGTGAAGTGGGAGCCTGAAGTGTGTTTGTTTCCTTCCCTCTCCTGCCCATGGCAGCGAGGCTGTTCCGTGTCCTGCCCGACTTGCTGTGCACAGGACAAAAGGAGCACAGGCAGGCAGGCACTTTATCTGAGCTGTCCACATGGGAGACGACTTAGGATTTCCTACCAGCACAGAAAACCATTCTAATTGTAAGAAATAAGCCATGGGAATTAAATCATAAATATATATGCTGCCCTTAGGGGATATCAGTTTGTACCACAGGGTATCAATAACCACTCCTTTTTGTGCTGTTGGGCAGGGGAGGCCAGTCAAGCTGCTCTGTGGCAAATGAACTGTTAATATCTGCAGCACCCTCTAAGAAAAAGAGGCATGAGGGCACCATGTCAATTTATCGTACTGAGATGAAATGTGAACTGCAGCAAAAATAGGAAAAAAAATCTGTTTCAGGGAACAATCACGTTTCGGAATTTTCTCCATGGTTGAAATCTAATAAAACAACTGGAAGTCATCAAGAAATAAATTATTTTCTGTCTAAGAAAAAAGGTTTTGGGCTTGTTCAGAAAAGCTGAATATCATTCTTATCTCTGTTTCAGATGAGCCGTGTCACAGAGGCCAGCCATGATTTGGTTTCTCAACAGGCTGTTTCCTTCAGGGCTAGTTAGGCCTTTGATTTCACTTGATATGGAAGTACCTGTGGTCTTCTGAGCCTGCTATCTTGCAAGATGAACAATCAACAATAAAAATGAATAAAAACTAAATATGTGCCAACAGACCAGTTTTGTGAATCACAGAGCCACAAGGTCAGCTGTCCTTGATAGGCAGTTGGCTATGAATTACCACTGCTGATTAACGCAAAGCATTGCAGGGACAGTGTTTTCTGTCACAGAATCACAGAATGATTTGGGTTAGAAGGTACTTTAAAGATCAGCTGGTTCCAATGCCTCTGCCATGGACAGGGACACCTTCCATTTGGCCAGGTTACTCAAAGCCCCATCCAAACTTGGCTTTGAGCTTCCAGGGGTAGGGAGTCCACAGCTTCCCCGGGCAACCTGTGCCAGTGCCTCACCCACCCTCACACGAAAGAATTTCTGTCTAATGTCTGCCACTTCATTCTCCTGCATGGTCTTCTGCAGAAATTAATTTTACAGAATCAACATCCAGCATTTTATTTGTTTTAAAGTTATGTGCCATGAAGTTCCCCTTCACTCCTGTCTTTAGTGGTTTTCCCCTCCTACTATGAGACAGAATGAGTAATAAAAAAAATACAGTTTTTGCTGGTTTAAGATTTGTCATCCTGTGCTTTATGACTTAGAATTGGTCTTGCTAGGAAAAGAAGCCACTGGGAACAGAGACTTATTCTCTGTTCAGACTGACAGAAGGATAGACAGGTGTCATCTCATGATGACATTTAAAGGTGGATGAGCCCCATGAGGGAGGGTGTTCAGTCTGGTGTAATCAGTGTCAACCCTTATGAAGACTATTTTTGTCAACTTTATTTATCCCTTTGAGACATTGCTTTATAATAACAGGAAGGCTGTACTTTAAATGGTTATGGGGAATGGGTGGTTGAATTATTCATTCTTTACAAAAGGCAGACTCTCCATCGAAATCATAAAGTGGCTGACCTGCAATATCCTCTCTCTTCCCTTCCCACCTGCTGTGCCCTGAAACACGAAAAGAATACTATGGCTCCTTCAATTAATCTGCAGGGATGGAAAATTAGCATCTTTCCCTTTTATTTAAGGAAGATGCTTCACCCCTGAGACTTTCACAGAGACACCTTAATTGGTTATCTTTCCGCACTTTCATTTTATTAAGAAACAATGAGCAGCATTTTGCAGCTAGCCTGTGTAAAAAATGCTGAAGTTTATTGTAACATCGTTCTCTAAACCGCTGAAATAAAGGCTTGTGTGGGCAATTTGCAATTGCTTCCACTATTTAAATGCAAATGTGCACACAGAGCTTTGTTCTAGATATCAGTCATTTGACACACCTTGGGTTTTGTCCCTGCCCTTAAATACCTGAGATTCTTTCTGAGATGCACATTCTCAAATAAAACCAAACAAACAAAACCAAAACAACAAAAAACACCAAAAACAACAAAAAAACATGACTGAAAAACCCCAAGAACCAACCCACCAACCTGCTCCCCAGGTTGTAGGTTGTACATCTCATGTCAGTATTCCCTGTGCAGCATCTGTAAAAATGTGTTTCATCCAGGCTGGTCCCTCACTTTATCCAAATGGCCCTCAGGCCACCAGCTGCTGCTGGAGCAGAGAGGAACATATAGGGGAGTATCCTGGCCTTGGCATGCCAAATGAATTTGCCACAGCAGCAGCCCTCTTTAATTCTCTGTCTCTTCCTCTAGAAATCTTGAATGTGTTTAAATATTAAAGCTGGACACATCTCAGTGTGTCCCCTGTGGAGTCTTTCATTGAAAATATCCAAAATCCAATAAAATCAGCTGGTCCTTTTGATGTTTATAAAGTGGTTGCTCACTGAGGTGGCTGGGCTGGGGTCTCTTATCAGACTCCCATACAGATATCTACAGAATATTTCCAATAGTGCTGCTAATTGTAATCTGCTTCCTGGGTATTCCATTCTGCTCACTTGCATATCCTTT
>VXAC01003892.1:820846-834866 GCA_013399225.1 Rhipidura dahli
AAAAAAAAAGGATATTTAGGAGGATTTGTTTGCTTTATTTCTACCTCAATGTAGCATTGATTTTCTTTGTGTCTTAGAGAAATCCCTTAGCCAAAGAACATCTTGAGGTTACAGAAATCTATTCATTTCCTGGGCAAAAATGTTGATAGTACTGTCTAAATCAGAATTGTTTCACCTGTACTAAGAAGAGAAAGTGGCTGCTGTGTCAACAGGGTGAAAACTCAGTAATTCTAGCATTTAGGGTTTTTTTTTTTTGCCTTAACAATGCTGCTCCACTTGTGTCTCCCTATAAAAACAAATGGAAAAGGACAACAGACTTCCAGGTACTTTTCATGATCACAGACCCAGCACAGCTGGGAATAACAGCAACTTCCAAGCCTTTTAGGATTAAGTTACCATGCAAAATTAGCTTATGTGCTTTGCTTTACAAAGCAAACCCTTTCCATGCTCTCAAATAAAGACTGGTGAAATACGAGGACAAACACCCAGCTCCCACAGAAGTATTTACACTTCCATTTAATTTTCACATCAGGCACCAATACCATTCATGAAGATTAAAAATGGGAGTCAGAAGACAATAGAGGTTCTCAGCCAAATTAGTGTTGTCTGTCAGAAAGAACAGACTCTTTCAGCAGCCGCCACATTAACCATTGGCCTCAGTTAGTCTTCCATTGAGTAGCAGGTGCTTTTCCAATTTTCTAACATATACTATTGCCTTGGCAAGGGGTAAATGGGATCTTGTGCCAGGACAAGATCCCATTGTATCCAGAGCATACTTTGACTCCTTGCTGTGTTTGCAGAAATTCCAGGTACACATCATTAATCACAAAGCCTGTCCGATTCTTGAATTATTTAATACAATATTGGAGCAGTTTTGAATTATTTAAAGCAATATGCGAAAGGTTCTCTGTGATATACATGCAGAGATTATTAAGAGCCTTGCTAAACAGATTTAAATTGTCAGAACCTAATATCAGCTCCCCATGTTCCATGGTCCTAACTCGAGGAGGGAAAGAAACAAAATACTGCTGTGCAATAGCCTCCTGCTTTACCCTAAAATTTACTGCAACTGTTATAAATAAGTGAAATGGTTTTAATCTTCCTCATTTGAAACTGCTCAAAACACGACAGGGAAAAATGGCCAGCACATGGTAATTTGGTATTAGTGGAGAATAAGAAAGCCAGGAAGTTTATCTGATCCTCCTGATCCTGTGAGCAGGCAGATGTAACATGGAAGCAGGTTGTCTTCCAAAGTGCCTTGATCTTTTTTTTTTTTTTTTTTTTTTTTTTTTTAATCTGGGGAGACCAGAAATGAAAGAGCAACTTCTAAAGTGAATCTGGTAGGTCTTCAAGATGCATTAAGAGTGAAAAACATTTCTTGGGTCTACTTGAGAAGTTCATAGAGCTCCTGAGTCACACCCAGAACAAGAGGACCACAGCCAGATCAGTACAAAGGGTGCTCCAGGAACCAAATAGCAGAGCTGAACATCAAAATGCGACTTCAATGTAGCCTTATAAAGAGTTTAGCCCATATTTTAACCATGACTTTGCAGCCATGAGCTTATTTTGGGTGCTATGGTTATGCTTTCCCACCAAAATGGTCCTCACACTCATTATAAAGATCAGCTGGGAGAAACATCCTGAACCCTAAAGAAGGGAGAAGTGGCAGCTGAGTAATTCTCATTGTCAAGAGAATCAGTTCCTGCATCCTTCCTCCTCCTCCTCTTCTCATACATACACATTTCCTGGGGAAGATGGGGACCAACTCCTTAAAGTCCCTTGAGGACAGATGCTGACAGAATTAGGACCCTACAGAAGTGAGAATGCCAGGTGACCCAAATCTGAGCTGCTGCCCCAGTCTGGCTATGCCTTCAGGACATTAGCAGATACACTCCCATTATTTTCTTGAAACTTTTCATCCCAGCCAAGCAGGTGAACTGAAACTTCCCTGAACAGTTTTTCCCTTTAGCCTGACACGGAGAAGCTGAGATTCTTCCCCAGTCACAGCATTGCAGAGCTGCAGCTCTTTGTGCAAGTGTGCCCATACATCCTTTAACTTGGCCCGACAGGGACATGGACATTAGGGAGATGTTTTCAATAGAGTATTATTTTCTCTCTGTTTCTATGTAATTTATCTCTGAAAAAAAGCCCAGTCAGTTTTCCCTGAAAAGTACATAGCATTTTCCCATTTTTAACCTTAAAATACTGCAATTAAATGATGAAAAAGGGTAGAAGAGGAATTACTGACATGTATTTTTTTAGCCAAGTAATCACAATGGAAGCATTCACCTTTCCACTCATTTTGAGATGGCCATGAACTTATTATATAGCCAACTCTAACACACCAGGATTATATATGATGGTGAATCATCCTGGTTTATCCATTCAGCTTGCCCTGTGAGTCTACGAAGGCTGAAAATCTATTTGCTTTTCACCTCGTTTAGCCTTGATTTAAAGGTATGACAGGAAATGAGTGGGAGCCATACCTCAGTGTCTCTCAGGGTGGAGTAAAGCCTGTCACACATTGCTGCTGATGCTTCTGCTGCAGTATGGACATGGGGGTATGACCCCCTGTGCACGAGGGACAAATACACAGCTCTGCCCTGACAACAAGGCAGGCACAAAACCTTCAGGGGTTTTCCCACTCCTTGTCCAGTGGTTTGATTATTGGAGAAATGAAAGGCAGTCCCACTGCACCTCCATGCCGAGGGCTCCTGGGACTCTGCAGGGCATCAGGAGGCCCTGACTCACCAGGAACTCGAATTTCTACATCTGTGAAAGGTATAGAATTGTTCTGGGAGAGATCTGGGGGCAGCTCTTCTGCCTGGTGCCTCGTGCTTCCAGTGGTGTAGAGCATGTGGAGTTTTGTGATTTGTTTTATAATGTCCTGTGGAGTAAGGTGCTCTCTTTCCCTTCCCTCCCCACAACTCCCCAGGCTTTGCTGACACTGTAGCAGGTGGATTTTGCCCTGTACACTTTTTCGTCATTCATTCAGCACCACATTCTCTTTACTTCATGTACATCCAAAACTACAGCATAAAAGTTGACCAACCAGGGTCTTGTCTATCCTGAAGGCAAAGTAATCACACCACAGGTACAGCTGGCTTGTACTTCTTTCTTTCCTTTTTCAGCTTTTCCCATAATCATTAATTTAAACTATTTTAAAACCAGGTGACAAGTCCAGTTGTTGCCACTTTATGTTGTGACTGGTGAAAAAGGCCTTTATGAATACATTATTTTTGTTTCATGGACATCCATTCTCATCACTTGATTCCTTTGAAATCAGTTTTGTGTTTGTAGAACTTAAGAGCTGTGTACTTAATCTTAACATCCTTACGAAGATATTCAATCAGGCATTTATGGTAATCCAGAGCCTACAGTATCCACCATAAAATTGTGTTAAGCATAATGTAGACTTTCAAAGGCAAAATATTTTTAGTTCATATTTTCCTTAACTTCTGGATAATTTTAATTGTCTGCTTTTTTGAAATAAATGTGTTTGGTTTTTTATGAAACATTATTTTTCCTACAGAGCATTCTTTGATGTACACAGAACCAATAATACAGAGATAACCATCTTGTGCCATTATCGTGGCACTTTGAATTCCTTGTGGTGCTGTAAGGATTAGAAGACTCTCAGACAGTATATGAGCATCTTTCATTTTATTCAGACAGAACTAGTTCTGTTTATTAAACACTTTCAATAGGAGAGCACCATCACAAAGAAGCAAAAGGCTTCCCAGCTTTTATTGTAACTGCAAATTTGGTATCCTGCTACAGCTTGGGGTGTGTTTTCTTTTGCAGCATGGTTTCCTTTGTAAAGTGAAATATTTAGGGTGAAATTCTGACATCTTATTCACATTCTGCAATAACAACTCCTTCCACTGAAATCAATAAGACTACTCCAAGGATGAAGAGTTACATAATGTTAGAAGTGGATAGAATCTGATCCCTCAGAATTTACCTGCATTTCTTTTCCTTATAACCTGCTTGACCAAGCTGGATGAGAACAGCCATAAACCAGTGCTTTGGCCCATGTGAAAATGCTGCTGGTAGCCAGAGAGCAGGATTCAAAACCAAACTACAGCTCCTTTAAAGTGAAAGATGGAGAAATAGAAAGGGAAATAATTACAGTAAAAAGCCAATTTAGTTATCAAAAATCTGCAAAATCCAAATGAAGCAATTATTTTGTTGAAAAGCAAGGAAGCAAATTGTACTGCAGTCAATTGCACAGTGTCATTCAAAATGGAAAAAAATTGTTAGGGTGAGAAGTCTGATAAAGTTATGGTGACCTTCAGCTTTTACTTGATTGTTTATTAATAACAGAAGTATTTTAGGACAGATATGTTAACAGGCACACTTACCTGCCTCAGCTGATGAGTTACTATTATAGTTTTGCCCAAAGCAAATGTGCTGAGAAAAGAGACTACACACTGAACTCATAGATCCTGGAAGTGCTGATGTCCCTCAGGGATCTTTCTTTAACTTTTACAACTTCTTTCTCTGCTCTTATGCCTGAATGATTTTCTCCAAAAAATCACAGCACTCCCTCCACAAGGTGTTGTATCCTGAATCCAGTCAGCCTCACAGACCACATCCCAGAGACCAGGAATCTGCAGCAGAGTGGCAGATTTCCCACACGCCACTTTCAGTGTATCAGTTCACAGACAACTGCAGGAGTGTTTTGTCCTTCTGTTCTTTTCTCAGATGAGCTGGAAGGATGAAAAAAGTGGTTAAGAGACTTGAAGAGAAAGGAGGTGTGACAGCCCAGCCTGGGGAGCCAGGGATTCTGTTTACTTGAAGATGTGCTGAAAGAAATATGCCATGGCTGCCTTCATTTAAATTTATTTATTTATCTTTTTATTATTATTTTAATGGGTACATGTCACATTATTAATGCAGTGGGAGAGAAAACTTGCAAGCTCCAGCAGACAACTGGGTACAGAGTTGCATGGTACTGTGCTTGGTTTTGCAATATGGATGTGACAGATGGAAGAGCCACTGCAGCCCTTGTGTGTATTCCTTTGGTAGAGAGAACAGGAATGTTTGAAACATTCATAGGCACATAACATTTAGCCATCTCTCCTAATATTAATCAGGCTGGGTTTAGTCTGCAGGAGGGAATTGAAGGAGTTCTGATCCCTTCTGATCAGGCTGATTGCCCTGATAAACTCATACTTCCCACTTAACTGTTTATTTAAATGGTCTCATCTTAATGCCTGGATTCAGAAGTTTTGTTTTCTGGTAGTAAAGCCCCTGATGTGGCTGTGGTTGATGACTTTGTCTGTTAGCCAGGTTACAATATAAATAAATAATGTTGAGCTGTAAAACTGTGGCTGACACCAAGAAAGCTGATGAAATGGGAATGTTTTTGTCTTTAGGAATTAGCATAAGAAAGTTGGGGATGTGCATCAAGTTGATGTTGCTAAACTTCCACAAACAGCTTGAGTTCCATGTGGCAGGATCCTGGGGATTGTAATTAAGATCAATGACTTGTCATTTTAATGAATATGGATCCAAATCACACTGGGAAATTTAGCTTGTTGTGTCTCAGTGCTCCAGTTTCCTTTAAAGAAAGCAGGGAAAGTAAAACTTCCTTTTTCCAATTCTTTGTTTCTTCTTTTGTAGTGAGCATGTCAGGGCAGGAGTGTGTTCAGCACCTACATCAGTAATGACCTGGACTGGGATACAGAGTTCAGATGAAGTTGCAAGGAGAGTCTTGACAACAGACTTGCTTTTCAGTCTCTTGGTAAAGTATTGGTACAAATTTAATACAATCCAGTTGTGTTAAATGAGTGGGGCTTCTGGTTTAGATCAGAATCCAGAAACAGAGTTGTGATAAGACGTTAATAACACAGGACATATTGATTGTACTGTGGAAAAGTTTTGACTAGCACTTGTTCAGATTCTGAGCAAGTGTTTTGTCAGTACTTTCTTAACCTGGACTAACTCATCCATCCCTTTCTGGAAAATCCAGTTTTGTGTCATTCAGCATAAGAGAGCAGAAGTGTTTTCCATGATCTATGTAATAATCATCAGTGTTTTCATAAGTTCATCTTGCCTTTCACACAGCAAAGGTGTGCATTCCCAAGGTGCCAGATGTTTACACTACTGAGTATGTGAAATGTAGTAGAAAAGGATGTCATTTTGATGACTCTCTTTATAGCATATTCCTACCAGTGCTCATTTGAGAACCTGGGATGACAGAAGTAAATAATGCTTAGTACTCCTATAGCACAGAACATGTTCAAAATTAAATTTTAATGGTAGTAGGTTTAGAGATCTCTGGAAAAGTGAACATATACCAAAGGGAGAAAGTTAAACCTTGAGTGTGATAAAACCGTGTCAAGCCAAGAAGTGTTCCCTGGGGAATGACTCTATCTCATCTAGAAAAAAACCCAAAAAATGCTTCTGTGAGTAGGTAAAATTAGATGCCTAAATGGACTCCAGGGAAATGATTGTGAGGGTAAAGGTAATTGTTTAATTTCTCACTACAGATCAAACTTAACTTCTAATTTGGGCAAGTATTGAAATTCAAGAGAGACCTTGGAAAAAATTAATAGTTATTATACTTATCTGTGAAAACTAAGGTACTTGCAGTCCAATCTGACATTACAGAGCTGTTGAGATACTACAGAGAGGTGGAGGTAGTTTTCTCTTTCTGGTATTTCAGAACAGACTGAGATTTCAGATTAGAGGTGGCTTGGTCTGAAGGCCATATTCATAAGAGCCCTAGCATTGTAGTTTTGAAGAAATACAGACAGTATTTGAGCCAAAGTTATATGCAACTTAAAGTTCAAAGAAAAAAACCCATGCCATCAATATTTTGGCTGTTTAAATGTGTTTATATTGTACCAGAGTAAAGTTCATTTACTTGTGTTCCCTAACCTCCTCCTCCTGGCACAAGATACTGGACGCCAGACACAAAGCTTTTGTCCCCACACCATGCAGAGCAAAACTCCAGTGTATGACCTACCAACATAGAGAAAAATGAATTGTAAACCAATTGAATTAAACACAACACGTTAAATATACATTTTGGAACATAAGGGATGAAAAGATAAATATTAAAAGTCATCCCAATAATAGCAATACATGAAATATCTGATGATTCTCTGAGTATTTTTAGAAAGCAGTGCATTGCTGCAGTATGCAACTGAAATATCACCCAGTGAGACTTCAGCATAATTAAGCAATGATTAATCAATACTTAACTAAAGAAATTAAGCTCAGGAGAAACAATTAATTGAAGTTAAGTGAACTTTGACAGCTCACATTAAACTAAGGCTCTAATTAACAAAAGCATTGTGCATCCTCTAAATGGAGGGATGAGGAGGCTTCAGGTGCTAAGGATGGGGTGAGTGTTACTCTGCAGATTTCTTGATGATGAGGAGTCACTGATGGAGAGCTTCATTTCAAGGCTTTGAAAAGAAAAGGTGATTTTTCTTTGGGTGCCCACAGTGCTGCTTGGTGACTTGACTCTGTTCTGGCAGTTCAGGTGGCTCTCTGGAGGAAAATGCAATCTCCTGCTGGGGTTTGCAGCTTAGCCCCACATCCTTCAGGCTCTTATAATTCAAGACCAAGCTGCTGGATGAGGTGGGGGGAACTGCTGTAATGTCTGAGACATTGCCAAACTCCACAGAGCCGGGGGGCTTTGGCCCTTTGCATCACTTGGAGCTCCACAGCAAAAGTTCCTGCAGGAGTTGTGGCTGTGGAGAACCCCAGCAGGAGTGGCTGTCCCCAAAGGGCTGCAGACCAGGGAAGGGCTGGGACAGGGAGATGGGGAAGGAACAGTCTCAGGGACCTGGGAGAGCCTGACTGTGACAGAATTTTCTCTTTCTCATGTCTCTCTCCTCTCTGTTCTTGTGTTTTTATATTCCCCCCAAACACTTTTAGTGTTGGTGAATGCCATCATATACAGATGCAGTTTTTAAACCCCTGTGCATGTGAGATTGTCTCAATATCTTTTCTGCAAAGCTTTCTCATGAAACCACAGAGTCAGGATATCTGATCTAATGCTTTTGAAAAGATTGATTTATTAGCTGGAGAAAAACCTGGCGCAGAGAGGGAGAAGAATACAGGGAAGAGATCTAAGTTACCATTGCTGGCTCTCAGGAAAGGAAATGGACACTGGTTCTGTTTGCAGTAGCCAAGCCATGCCCAACAAGCCCAGGCTGATGATGAGTAAGGGTCAGGAATGGGGGTTAGAGCCTAATCTCAGCCCCAGCCCACCTGAGGGAACTATCCCTCTAGAGAGCAGGGCCTGTCCTTGTTTGTTTTTAGAGGCACTGGAGAGTGCTACAAGTCTGAGATGAGGGGGGGAAAAAAGAGATATGATTGGCTAGTGGATTAATTGCTCTGTTAATTGCTTTGCCTCTGGTGCTGCCATCCCTGCAGAGAAAGTGCCTGAGGGTTATCTCAGCTGTGTGAGTTCCCCTCAGTGCTGAGCAATTATCTCCAGGCAGAGACTACCAAATGTGGCTGTCACAAGATAGCGCCATTCAAAATGATGGATGGGCATGAACAAAGACAAACTTCATTCCCAGAACTCAAATTAGGAGCTGGCATAGCCTCATCTGTGTGGATTTGGCCTGACTTTGTAACAGCATGAATGTCAAGACATACCTCACCAAAGGTTCAGGTCCCGAGTCCAACTCCACTGCTGGAGCCCATCTGGAAACCCTTGTTGGACATTTACAGGTCTGATTTTCCTTTTGCTGAGGCCTCTACAGGACTGGTGTGGCCATGGAAGTGTTCTGGGTGCTCTGCATGGAGGAGGCAGCATTGACCAAACCTGGGCTGATCTGATCCAGTGAGTCCCACGGTCCAGGGGGATGGAGGAGCATTTGAAGTCAGGACACACAGGGCTGGTGGAGGCAGGGTAGTGTTCTGCTGCTTCGAAGCCACAAAGGTGGAAGAGCAAGCTGAGAACTTGCACTGGCTTTTCTCTTGAAGCAGCTGTCCAGCAAAACCACAGAGCTCCAGGTGTGCCACAGCCCCCATCTGTGGTGTGAGGGAAGGAAGAGATATACTCTGCAGAAAATTTCAAATCCTAATGGGACAGAGGAAGAAAGCAAAGAAAAACAAAGCACACCCCCAAAAATGCAAAAGCAAAGTGACCTGCCTGTGGCCACTCAGTGAGGCAGCAGCAGGCTGAGGAAGCACAGCCTGTGCTGTTCCCCTTAAAGCCTCTCCAGTAAGAGTGCCTGACCTGGTGCTTGTGAGGGTGAGTGTTCCCAAGCAGCTCTATAAATGTGCATTATTGCTGTGTTGCTGCCTGCCATATTTCCTCTTCTTTATTCACCAAGTGGTGGGAGCTGTCTCTGGCTCATCAATTAAACCCAAGAGCGATGATTTCCGAAGGTATTGCTACTTAGTGAAAGAAATTCATCCTTAGGCTAAAGGACAAAGCACAAGGCCTAAGTGTTATTTAAATGGTTCATAAAACATGTGCTGACTCTTTAGCTGGAATGAAAATCACCCTTAGCTACCATAGGAAATATCCTCCTTTCCTCTGCCTTCCCCAGTCTTTTCATGATGATGAATCTCTTTCCCCTTGCTCCCCATTATTTCCATAAATGAGAATATGCTGTAACATTGCTGAGGTTGGGCTAATTAAATCAGCTCTTTCTTATCTCATTGATCTGCATTTTAAAGCTCAGCTGATTAAGGATGAGAGACTATATTTGATTAGAAATATGTTTTTGCCAGTTAGTTACATCAAAGGGTAGATTACAGGAGAGCAGAGGAGCTGAACTCACATGGCTACTGTTTCTCCTGGATGTTGAAAGGAAAGAGAAATAACATGAAATAAATGACAAACCCCCAGATGTGTTTCTTACCCATATTTTTTTCACAGCAAATGATGATGCCTTTGTTTTATCATCTGGAAAAAAATTAATAATAGATTAAGTGAGACTGTGATACAGAGAAAAGATTTCCATAAGCTGTGCAATGCTATGGATGGTGCCTTATCAAACATCCAGCAGAAATCTCACTAAAACTGCAATCCCTTCCTGATTTTGTGGTGGCACCAGCAGAGTCATTCAGCACCCAGGACCAAATGCTTACCTGGGCTGGCAGCCAGAGCAAAGGCTCAGAGCAGGGCCCCTGGCTGGTCCTCTGCCTGGACAAATTGCACAGTTCCTGTGCAGTTTCTGTGGCATTCCAACCACCCTGGCTGTATATATTATTACAGAAAATATGTGTGGTGTGACTACTTGACAAAGTCTGTTTTTCGGTCCTTCATTAAGCAAAAAATTTTAATGGCTCCAAGGATGCCTCATCCTCAGCTCAGAAAGGGCTTTCTTAGGGAAGGGGGTGTTAGGAAAAAAGATAGGAGGCATAAGTTTCATTTCTCATCCTCTTTGAGTTTTCCAAGAAGACTCAGTGCCATATTTAGTGCCACAGATTTGAAGATGGCGAGGAAACCAGCTGTCATGAGACCTCCTGTATTGGGCCACCATGCAGCCATCAGAACAGCTCCCAGTTTCTACTCAGTAGGGTTGGGACTGTCACAGTGACTTTATTCCTCTGTGCCATTGCTGAACCATACAGGAAATGCAGCAGAGCCTCTTAGACAGACCTCCCTCCCCCAGAGGACTCCAGATGGGGCTGTGCTGCTCTTCTCAGAGTGACTGCAGGGAGGATGCTCCTCTCTGTCACCTTGGTGCCTGCACAGAGTCACCCACACTGCTCAGCTGCTCCTCTTCACCCCTTCATCCCAGGCTTCCCCCAAGGTCCTGACCTGAACTGGAATGGTAACCAGAGCAAGCACTTTGCTGCAGTCATTGCCCACAGCCATCCTGCTGATGGCCCACGCTGTCAGGGGCTCAAACAGCTCCTCTGGAAGAGCCTGCTCTAAGTGGGTGTCAGGCCACAGCATTCATCACCTGGCTCTGAGGTCAAGCAGTCAGATCAGGAGTTAGAGACAGCAGAGACAATCCCAGAGATCTGCCATGCTCACTTGCAAAGGCAGCATGGCTGCAACAAAGCATGGGCTGGGAGAAGGGAAACAGGAGTTTTACCCCTGGAGTGATACTGTGCAATGTTATGCTTTATTGGTGACATGTAAGAGATGAGTAGGAAGGAGCAGAAGGTGAAAGAAAATTTTAATTTCCTTTTCTTAAAGAGTTCATAGTTAGTAATAAGACATAGACAACAACAGTAACCATCATCCCTGCATCAGCCCAATGTACTTTTCTGAATACCAACACCATCAGAAATGAGTTCCTCCCTCTAGCTGCACTCCTCTCCTCTGCCTTTTTGCTTGAAATGCTCTTCTGAGGGGATTGCATGTAGGAACTCAAGCAGACGTCATGCTTTCTACTCAAAAGCATTAATAGGTGAGGATGACAAGTTACTTGCAGGAAAGTGTTCATTAAAAAACACATCCCAGACATCAAGACCTGTATCTACAGAAACAGCTTTAGATCTAGTCCTTAAAATGTGATCAAAAGCCAATGAAAACTAATCTCTACATAAATTAAAACCACCAAACAAGAAATACAGAGTGAGAAGAATGGTCAGCTCATCTAGCATGGGATTTCTGAAATGTCTGATCTGTAGAGGAACAAAACTAGCTGTTATCAATTCATGGCTTATTTTTAATTTGTGTCACAAGTGAGGTGGTGCAAAAGCTTATTTATTTATTATGAAGAAATACAGATATTTATCCTTAAATGAGAATTAAGGAAACTTTCTGCAAAAGATTAATCACAGCATGCCATGATGAGATTTAATAAGCATGAGATGCATGTAGGAATTATTTTTCTATTTTTGCAGTGGCTGTATTTGCTTGTATTACTGCTCAGAGAGATAATAGCAGCTCTAGTGGCATTACTATTGAAATCCATGAAATTTCCCTTGAATTAAAAGAATTCTTTAAGGAACAGCAAGGATGAGGAAGGTGACTCCAAAGCTAGTGTGTCTCCTTCCTGAAGACTGATTACTGTAAATGGTAGCTTAAGTTAGAAGGTGCTGAATATGCCTAGTCCTTCAAAGAGCTGGACTTCATGCATTTCACTTTAGTTTTATGTGTTAGGCAATGGGATTTACGAGAAAAGTGGTCAGGATGAAGGTGTCAGAATTTATCCTCAAATGTGAATTTACATGCTTCATGTGCAGTGACCAAGACTGCATTTTTGGATAGCCATCCACCACTGGAGGTTCATCAGTTAAAGTATTTATTAAAATCTCAATACTTCTTTGAATAAAATTTCCAATCACCTTGTTATGTGCCAATTCCTCACAGAATTTAATTGATAAGTAAATAATTATTCACTCCTATTACTTTGTGACAGCAGAATTGTTCCTGTTTAATATCTCCATAAATTTCTCTTAAATAGATGAAAGCAGCAGCCCAAAATGATGGCCTCCATTAAACCCAAATTAAAGGCTTATTTATGATATTCAGTTTTTACATTTTTCCAAACAGGATGTTAACCTCTAGTACCTTCTGAGCTAATGTTTCTTTTAAAAGATCTGTTTCAAGAGCATTCATACTTTGATTCGTTACTTTCCTCTATGAGGCAATAAGATGTCTGTGTAAGACGCAGTGCAATGATAAAAATAATAATGTCTGAGTAATACTGGGGGTGCTGTTGCCAGTGTGTATTGAGGAGGCATTTGAGTCAAACTCTGTTGCCAAGTTTGCAGGGTTTTTATAAAAGTGATTAATAGAAATAGTTGTTTTCCTGAATTCAATGTTGTTAGCCTGTTGAACAGGCTTTGTAAACATAGACAAAACAACAACACTGTGTTAGTTGTGTACACGTGTTTGTGTGCAAGTGAGGAGGCTACTGGCTGATTCCTGTTCTTAAATGTGACTGAACATAGTGCAGCATTTCTAAGGAACTCTTTTTTTTTTTTTCTATCTCATCTATAAGACAGCTCAAAAGTATCAAATGTTTTAAAAATCTCAAGCAGTTGTATCAGAGAGGCCAGCACTGTCCTTCTGTGTGTGATATGGGATTCCTGTCCCAAGTCTCCCCTCTATCTAGATGACACCCAAAAAACAGTATGGGAAACTCTCAACAGACTGAGCCCTTTTCAGCCCAAAATTGTCTACAGAATAGAGCTCAGCAGCAGCAATTTGTTTATTTGAAGGCAGGTCCATTAACGAAGCATGGGCTCGAGCAGAGCAGAATTTTCTCTCTCAGAGCCTTTCCTCAGGTCTTGGTTTCACCACGTCATGCAATCCAGAGGGGTGATTGTGTCTTTGGCAAGGTCTGTGCAGAGACAAGTATTCCACAGAGAAGCTGAGACTTTATATCACCCCTGGCTGCTGGGCAGACACATCCATGTGCTCACACATCTGTGTTTGCAGAAATGAATTAATGCAGGTGAAGTTTACCTGCATGAATGAAATCTTTTTCAGGATGGAGATGTCAGCCAAAAGCTTGGGAAATGGAAGCAATGCTGCCCTGGCTCCAAAAGTCTCACTGATCAACGTGAAAAGAATCTAACTGGGGGAACTTGTAATCTTTGCCTTGAGTAAGGCTCTCGTTAGGAGAGTTGCTCATACTTGGGTGAGCTGATTGAGCTGGTCTGAGACAAAAAGCAGAGAGTGGTGTCTCAGAGCCTCTTCCAAGGCTACAGAATGAATGAGCTGTGGCAATGAGCAAAGAAGAAACCACCATGCTTGTTCCCCTAATCTGAAACCCCTCCTGAATGTTCACCTCAGGGCCAGTATCTGTAAGGAACAGCTGGCAGTGGCAAAGGGTTATGGGAAGCTGGAACTTGCAGTTTGATCCTTTAGCACATCCAATTATTAAATTGATTTCTAAAGACAAGGAATGTATAATATGTCTAATTGAAGCAGGAGATGGTGTTTTCAGTTTAGCAGAGCTTTCTCAAAGGGTTGCATGAAGTCTAAAATTAATACTTATATTTCTAAATGTATAGTCTCATTACTTCCAACTCCACCATTGCTGAAAAATCACACATTTTATGTTTTCTGGGATAACATACAGCACAACATTTTGTGGCTGCTTTAACAAGCTTAGAAACTCATATTGCA
>VXAC01003892.1:834884-880142 GCA_013399225.1 Rhipidura dahli
AAAAAAAAAAAAAAACAAACCACCAAAATAAACCTCGTCTGCAGACTGGATAAAATAAGCCATAAATCCAGAGTGAAAACATTTAAATGGCAGGCAAAGCCCACTGTAAAAAAACCTCCATGGGAATAAAAGAAAAGTCTTTGAACTCTTGTGAGTGATAACAGGTTTAAAATCTTAATGCCAATACCCTGCCTAGTAGGACAACAGACTTTGAAAGCATAGGTCAGTGTTCCAGCTGTCTGACATCGTGTGTCCAGCCAATTCTTGTCCTTTTATTTCCCTGGTGCTGTAAAGCTGATGAGGGACAGAAGCTGACTGAGGACTGTCGTGCCCAGTTTTTCAAAGACCAAGTGTTATTTAATGTTCAGCTGGAAATCTGTATGTGGATTTAAGTCTGGGCCGACACTTTAATAATTACTCTGGCTGTTATGTTTCTCCAGAAAGAGGTCAATCCAAGGGTTGTGTTAGACTCTGAAGGCAATTAGAGTAGCATCAGAGCAGATTTTGTTTATCACTGTGGTTATAACAAGTATTTTTTGGGGTTTTTTCCCAGTCTGTTGGGCTACCTAAAGTGTGACAAGGGATATTACTTAACAACAGCTGGAGGCCTTTTTGGAAGCAAAGACTGAGTGATTAGGCTTAACTTGTCATTTTCTGATGAATTCTTTTGAACAAAAAGTAACTCAGGCATGTGGTTAATGATAGTTTTGAAGGACACAAAGAGAAACTATGGGTAAAGTTAGAAGTTTATTAGGGTTATGGATTAAAAAATAGATTAGAAATCAGCTGGAAGGGTAAGTAGTAATGCAAATGCTATAAAATAAGCCACAGTTGATTTGCTTTTTATAAGGCATCTTTATATGTACCGTTATGAAAAATCCTGCTTCAGCTTGTTTAGGAAGTAGTAAAATCAGGTGTGAAATGAGTTTTGTAGTCTATGAAAATCTGAGGTTCCAACAATTGACCTTTGCTAAGACAAAATTAGCAAAGTGTAAAATTTGAAACAAAAAATACAGGAGAAAAAAACCAGACCAAAATAGAATTTCCATCTGACTTAGGAAGTCTAGGTTACAAACACCAGCTTTATTTTTAGGAGAAGGACTGGGACTCCCCAGATCTGAGCCATTACTTCTGCTATATTCTTTAAAGAAACCTGAATGTTGCTACCACAAGCTTTTGCTTTTGACTAATTGTCATTTTCCAGTGAGACACCGTTTTGGCAGTTGGCTGTGTTGAGTCTGAGGGTGGCAGGAGGTGTGAGTGATGGTGACACTCCATGGCCACAGTGACCCCCGTGAGGATGCTGCCAGAGGGTTGCACTGTCGTGGTTTGAACCCACTACATGTACAAACTATCTAATATCTGGTCACACAGGGGTGGCAGGTGTGATCAGTTCAAAGCAGGTGGAAATATCACACAGAGAAATCTAAATGATAGTAAGTGTTGGACAAGCAGCAATGGGATGAAGTTCAACTGTTCAAAATGCAAACTCACCTATTTTTGGCCAATTAGGAATTCTGCAGTGGCTGGGGACATGACTTGATGGCAGAAAGATGACATGGACAGGGCAGCTGATGACAGAAGAATCATGAGTCAAACATAAGCCTGTATTATGTCAGGAAAGATATTGTCATTGGTGGAGAGTGAAGAATTTAATAGCCCAATACTAGACACCTTGAAAACTCACCTGGAATACTGACTGCCATGCTAGTTAAAGTTCTGCAAGAGTAATGCACTCAGACTGGGGGAGATTCAGTAAAAAACTATTAGTTATGATAAGGAAAGCCATAAAGAATCAGACTAAAGGCATTTGCAGTGCAATAGAGTGTTTCTGATGGTGACCAAGAGTAAAAGTTAACAAAGAGTGCAAGATAGTATAAGCATGAGTAATAGTTCTCCAAAACACTGTCAGTCTTCAGCAAATTTCAATTTAAAAGCTTTCTGAGCAAGAGGCATTATCTTTGCTTTTACTTTCTTTCCTCTGCTGCATTTCCTCCCAGACCTTCTACTCACTTTGCTTTCAGCTTGCTTTCAGCACGTCTGCAGCAGCAGGGATTTCTGCAGACACAAGATGTGGGAGAAACATCAGCGTTTGCTTCTTTGGAAACCGATCCTTTTTAATTCCTCTAACGTCACTAATTCTTATTTTTAAGAAGACAATGAGCAATCATTTCTTGTTCATTGCTTTCTCCCTAATAGTGATCTGGGAAATGGAAGTGCCTGTCTTACACCAAGACAGCTTGGCTTGTTAATTTTAACACAATTAAGGATGAGGGAACACGACTGAGATCTATAAATGGGCACTGGGCTACACAGCAGTTAAGAGCAAGAGCAGTTTCAGCTGAAGAAAAATTTTATCCAGAGAACAAAAGAATACTGAAAATGAATAAATTCAAGTTGAAAAGTAGAAGAAAGGTTTTAGCCATGAAGAGAGTGAGACTCTGGGACAGTCTACTGATCATGGGTTGGCTTTGACTGAGCTGTATTTGTACAAATCAATCTATTAACTTAAAAGAAAATACCCCCATTTTTTCCTTGAAGCTGATCAGTTGCATCAGGAGTGTTAAATTTTCACAAATGGAAATGGTTTGGTTACCATCGCCTTTGGTCTCCTGTCTGAATAGTCATGAGGAGGATGAAGAGGAGATGGCCTTCTACTCATGTCTGCAGAGGTACTTGAATGAATGACCCAGATGCTTTAGTCACTCAGACATTCCCCTTGTTTGAGGGGATGGAGAGAATCCTGAGTGATTTAAAGATAGAGCATACATTTAATTAATGAAAAATGTCATATAGCACAATGGCAGAGGAGCCCACCTGATGAGTTGGGAAGGCTTTTCCCATTTTCTGCCCTATTTTTGGGAATGAAAAGTAGTTTTAAGAACCTGCTTAACTCTTGTCACTGCAGGACCTTAACACTGCACCTCCCTCCATCATGTTTTATTCCCTCCAAAACCTCCTCTGATGGAGTTTTCTTCCAACACTTCCCCCAGAGGACTTTGCTCTCCTGTCTAATAAATTTCACAGTTAGGAAGCTTTCTCTGATGCTTTTTCACTCACAGACAGATAAGAATGGATAAAGAGCTGCCTTCAGACGTCAGAGATGAGGAGTACTTATGTGCATGGGAACAGTCCCAAAAGGAGTGAGATGAAGAACTACTGCAAATATCAGCAGTGTGGTTACCTTTGCTCACCTTACATAGCAGGGATCTAGCAGGAAATGCAAAGGTGTGAATTCCAGCACTTGTGAAAATGCCAGATTTACAGCCTTAAATAGCAAAATCTTCTGCCTCTCCACAAAACAAATATAGCAGGATGTCCACTGTGAGAGTTTTCTCACAAGTAGGCGTCAGCCCAAGGGTGAGAAATGGTAAATAGGCACACAAGGTGGGGAAGAAGTGGTCTTTCGTCCTCTGAGTGACAGAAATTGAAGCAGGGTCACTGGTTTATTGCACTGTTGATGTTTGACACGGATCAAATGAAAACACTTGCTCGTTATGAATATGGGTTCATTTTAACGTGGTAACAGAAGATTTCTTTTCCAACAACCAGCCACTGAAATCACCTTGTGACCTTCCAGTGGATTTAAAAACAATGTCATGGAAGGTGATTTGGGCTGAGATGTCATCTATGAAATATTTATTATAATGAGATATATGGGTTTCAGTCAGTGCATCCTGCAGTAGCTGCTAGATGGGTTAAAGACCAAATTACTCAATCCTAATGTCATACACAGCTCTTGCACAGTATTTTTATTGCTAATTACTTGGTGGCATTATATTCACATAAAATAAGACCAATATGGACATGGCTGTTTGGGCAGCCAGGTTGGACCTTTCCTGTGTAGCTCTTTACCTTGTCAGTGGAGGTGAATCACTAGTTGAAGCAAGATCCAATATGAAGCTGGAGTGTTTAATTACCCTTGAAAAATAGAAAGGTCAAAACAGGACAGGAATGACAAAGTCAATTGAGCATCTGGACAGAGTCCAAGCTTCAGTCCTCACTGTCATCTCTTTGTTCCTTTTTTTGGAGGAGTCTACATTTAAGTGAAGTTGTAAAAAGGTATTTAACACTGAATTCTGTATCTCTCTCTTTCTCTCCTTTGTCCCCTTTCTTTTCTTTCTCCCCTTCTTCCTGCTTTCTTCTGCCTCCTCCCTCTTCTCCTTCCTCCCCTCTCTTGCTGTCTTCTTTCTTACATGAGGGTGCGGGGTAAAGATCAGGCCCAGTGAAGGGATCCAGGATGACACACAGCCTGAGATACCCACAGGCTGGCACTGAGCTTGTCCCTGGACCCAGCAGCCAGACCCCCGTGTGTTGGGGCTCTTGTAGCCCTGCCACATATTCCTCACACAGATTTTATCTATGGACAAACACACGTGGGATCTGTACATCAGAACACTTCGCATATGCGCATCTGGTGCATAAATATGCAGGCATAGGCACACTGATAGGATCAATTAAAAGCTCTCTCTGCAGCACTCCAGTTTTGCTGATCATTAATCACAGATGTCTGATATTTTTTTATCTCAAGTCAAAGATTCTCTGTCTCTTTTATAGCAATCAATGCACTGGGGTCATCTCAGAAAGTCCACGGATTTTTGTTTGATCTGACAGGACAGTAACCATATGATCCTGACCCATGTAAGAGGCTTTGGGTGATGCATGTGTGAGACTGCTTGTGTTGTACCTATAATTCACTCACAGCTCGGTCTCTTGGGGGAGTGGGGGAATCATGGCAGCTGTTTAACAACCCACAGTCAAAACTGAAAGTAAAGGGAGCCACAATTCAGCCAAAACATTATGTAAAGATTGTGCTCACTGGGCCAGGGAACCTCAACTAACATGTCTACTTTCGTGAGGAGTGTTGGGGGATTTTTAATGACTGTAAGATCCTTGATTTTATGGCTCAGTCAGAAATACAATAGCCATAATAACACATTGTAGTGATAGTATTCTTACAACTACAAAGTTTTAAGGGTGCGTGAAAGGAAAAGTTACTGTAGAGAAGTAATACCATTTATTAGACCAACAGAGAGTGAGTTTCCATGCACATAGTCCTTTTTACATTTCCCAAGCAGAGAAAATAGATGAGAAACTAGGCAGGGCAAGGTGTAACTGCTCTCAGATTAGCACTATCACATGAATTGTTTCAGACAAAGTGGCTGATGAAAATGAGGCCCCATGGGACAGAGAGGGATGGATTATTACTGCCCCAGTAACCACATGGGAAGCAGGATGAGATACACGTGGAAAATAACAGTGCTGGATCAAGTCTAGCATGCCACAGAATCATGGGATGGTTTGGGTTGGAAGGGACCTTAAAGATTGTTCCAACCCCTCTGATATGGGCAGGGACACCTTTCACCAGACCCAGTTGTTTTGACCCCATCCAACCTGGCCTTGAGCACTTCAAGGGATGGGGCAGCCACAGCTTCTCTGGGTAGAGTCAATGGGCACAGCTGACCCTGCTCTGACTGCAAGGTAAACTGGTTTGGCACTCAGAGTGGTTTAAAGTTCTGTGCTTCACCTTTTTGTTGGTCTGGTTCTGCACACAGCTTGGGGAGTTTAGCTGATGCACCAAAATCCACCAAGAACCTGCAAAGCAGACTAAATGCCTCTATTCAAAGAGGGAGAAAATGAAACACTTAAGCTCAGCCCCCTGTAGCATCCATGAAAATGAAGGAAAGAATGGGGAGCAACACAGAGCACATTTCTAAGCAGCTGCAGAAGTACCACAGGCTTGCAGATCTCAGACGCTGTATTTGTTTGTTTTTTTTTTTTTTTTATTCTCACAGAGGAAGTAGTAAACCTAAAAAAATGTAACACAAGTGAACTAAATCGTGAAATAGCTTTTACAGGGGAAGAGATGACCCAGGCTATCAATCACCATCTTGGGAAAGAGGTGTTTGCAGGCATGGTGAGAGACAATATGCATGGGGTTGGATGGACTAGATGGACCTCTGACCTTGGGCACCACGGCTGTTTGGATGGTTACTGACCACACTGAACACTGCTCTGCTCTGGTTCTTCCTGGTTCACAGCCATGAGCCCCAGAGCAGAATCAGGGCATCTCAGCTTCCTGGTACTTATCTGAGCTCTGCCTTGAGTCCTTGATGAGTTTTCCACCTGCCTTTGCTCGACTCCAGGGAAACCAATTGATCTCTGAAAGCTTTTGTCAACAGCAAGTGCAAGGACAATGTTTGCATGACAAAATAACTGGTGTTAAGATTTCTCTGCAAAGAAGAAGAGGTTGCTTTATTAAAAGGTCAGTTCTGCATCTAAGAGGTTAATAAGTATTCGCTGAGACTCATCAATGTCAAGACTAAAACCAAACAGGAAAATGGCATTCTCTTTCTCTTTTGTAAAGGAACTTGTTGAAATAACTGCCTAAGTCTGCCCTCTGTTTTCTAAAACGGCTTCGGAAATCTCTAAATCCATTTATCCTGAGGATTATCATCATCTGGTTTCCAGACAACATTCTCATTTCCTCCAGTGAGGTTTTCTGATACCTTAGGCCATTAGCTGTGGTATTGATCTTTCCTTAATACGTGAGAATTTCTACAGCAAAGGCAGCTGTGCATCTAAAAAACCCCAAGCCAAACCTGTGTTTATCTGAATAGCCAGAACAGCATTTTGTTAGAGACAAAATTTAACATTCTGTAGCTTTTGTTTATAATAAATGTATCAGGGCAGGCGCTAAAGACATCCTTCACAGAATAGACTGAGCCTGTTATCAGCCACTTGGGGAAATTCTGTTCCAGAAACAAAAGCCTGTTACATGCCAATCCTTCAGCTCCTAGTCCTATGGCTCAGCCCTGGGGAAAGAGATAACAGGCAGTGCTTGGGAGTGCAGCCTCTGAGATTTTACCTGATTCCTCCTACCCCAAAATCCACCCCCCTGACAAATCCTGTGTACCATTCCATAGAAAAGTAGTAACCAAGACCCTTATTACTCATCCTAAATCATCTGACAGGGATTGTCAGGATGGTGCCTCTGTAATAGAAATGGAGGGAAGAAACCTTAAGCAAAAGTCTGACAGAAGAAATCACCACACCTTTACTTATTTTGTCCTTCTTTAGAGGCCTGTTTCCCTCTGTCTCCCACTTACTAGGCAATGCTGGAATCCTACAGTTACTCCTCTATTTGAGGAAGACAACCCAGCAATCTTGGTAAGCGGGAGATGAAGGCAGCTGGGAACAGAAGTGAAAGGATTTGGACCATTTGGACAGGGGGGAATCTATTGCTACTTCTAAACTAATGGAAGATTGTTGAAAAGCTTAAGTTTCTCAGAAAAAAATTTCTGTGTAGCTGTAATCCATGAGGCAGAGAACAAAGAGTGAAACAAAATTATTTTCCCAACAGTTCATCCAGAATCTGTGCATAGACAACCCTTGTGCCCTCCACCTCCTGTACCATGACCTTCAGCAAGTCTCTTTCTCTGTTAAACACATGAGTCACCCAGCCCTACACAGAGTTCATGGGAGGAGAGAGGTTCCCCCAAACACTGCAAAAAAAGATTGACTAAAAATGCCTGTCATTTTATAGGAATAGGAAAAAGATTGCTAGAATTTGCTTCTTGCCACTTTGGACTTCTTTTGGTGCTTGAAGCATAATTTTCAGCAGTTACAGAGAAGTGTGATTTAAAATGTCTTCATCAGAAGAACCCTTCAAAGTATGAAAGTCTTCATTAACACCTAGGAGCAGTCATTATGGTCAAAAAATTCAAATTCGGGTGCCTTAAGTAAGAATAAGTATATACTTTATCAATTTTTCAGTATGTCTGAGCACCTGCAGATAACATTTAAGACGAGTTAATTACAGGATCCTAAATATGGATTAAAGGATTAGTTTTAGACATCAAATTGTGAAAAGTTTGGCTTATGTAACTTACCAGGGCCACTTGGAAAGTTGTTGGATTTAGATGTAGAATCACAAATCTTCTTAAAAAGGAGAAAGGGTGCAGCAAAGGATCCAGGTTTGTCTTCCTTGTTTGCCACAAACTGCTTCTTCCCCAAACCCAGTGGGGCCACAGGACTTAGGGTTCTTTTTCTGAAGTTTCTTTCTTAATTGTATGAGCAGTTAGGAGTCATCCTGCAGTATAACAAAACAAACCAAAACTCCAGCCAAACAACAAACAAATCCTCAAACAAAACAGTCATTTTAGGCCATAGACAGACGCTCAGTGTGCAGCCACCTCTGCCAGCTGATGACATTATCATGTTCAGCTGCTATTTTGCAGCTCTGAATTTGTATCTCTTTCCCCTTTCCCTTCCTGCAAGCATTTTCAGCTCTTCTGGCAAAATGAGTCCTGTGAACACTCCCTAACTCAAACAGTAAAAATAGGTGATTAGAGTTATTTCAGCTAGTTGTGGTTGAAGAGGATAGATTTAACAGTGCTGAAATGGGGGTGGAGAACAAGTAATTTTTGGCTACAAACAGTAACAGCTTCAACATAAAGAGAAAATTTGGAAAAGGACACTAGTTTTACAAGCTGAACATACTGAGTTCAACCTCACAGCCCTCAAACTAATTACCCTGAGATAAAACAAGTGGATTGTAGCTTTTCTTTAAATAGTGAAGATAATCTGGTAGTGATTTAACAGTAAATGTCACAGCAAACAGAATCAGGACCAGAGCTCAGCCAAACAAGCAATGTTCTTTTCCATGCAGTGTTTTTAAACAAATACCTGTGCTTTTCTTTATTCAAAGTTTCTTTCTGTCTTGCCTCTTCTTCTCCCAAATCGTGCCAGTAAAGGCTCTGCGTTTTCAGAAGTGTATCTAGTTACATGCAATATCAGCCAGGGTCAAAGATCTTCCTTTGCTGTTATTTCGAGCCCGGTTGCCAAACAGGAGCTGCACAAAATGTCAGCCCGCTCGTGGCCTGTGAGGGCTGTGCTCGAGCATCACTTCAAAGAGGCAGCTCAGGGGGAAATTCATTCTCAGCTCACTGTGGGGGCCCATGTGATTCACAGAGCTCCCGCTGGCACTGGCGACAGCAGCGTGGCCAGAGCTGCGCGTGCCTCTGGGTGGGGAATAAGGCTCTAAGATTTCACACAAATTAAGCCTTCCTACTTCACACAAAGTTTGGATACCTGGCTGAAATCAAAGCGGGTTGTATCCCCCCTATTATGCAAATAACATAATGAGGAAGCTGGAGTGGCAAATGTGGTCAGTAACTCATTCCCCATCGTGCTTACCTGCAGCTGGCATTAAATGGCCCATGAAAATGTCACAGCAAAACCCCACAAAGTTCTCACAGTACAAACATGGAACAAACATCTTTAAAGTAGTACAGTGAAAATGAGAAGACGTGGGGTAGAACCATGTTCCTTTTGAAATATATGATTCCATTAAGATAAAATATTTATAGAAATTAGATCAGCTAATAAGAGGATTTAATTTTGGAGAAAACTCATAAAATGATGGTCATATCAGGGCACATTTGTCTCTCTTTTTGGAACAAAAATTTCTGAAAGGGAAAGTTTATGAAACAAAGAAAAGTGAATTAAAATCATTCATGGTACATAATAAAGATGTTGAAAACAAAAAGTTGATTTTCTGTCTCAAATGGAGTTTTTGGATCACCCCAAACCAAGGTGTTTTGTGGGGGGAAAGGAACATTTACTTAGAGTGGGAATATCTACCTTCTATTTTATCAATCTGAAACAAATTTTATTATTGAATTTCATCACAGATGAGAAATATTCCCATAACACAGACCTCTGGTACATGGCCATGTGCAGCAGTGCTGTGCCAGCTCAAAGGAAGGGTTATTTCTGCTGAAGAAGTTCTGCATTTCCTTTGGTGTTCCTCCATGATTAGGGACCCTGAGCGATGAGAGGAGGCGACTGATCTTGAGAAGCTGATGAGGTTATCACTGCCAGTTCCCTTTCCCCTTCCTCCCCCCCACAGTCTGTCCTACTTTACCCTCATCCCACTCACTAATACCTAAACTACTTTTCAAACAGCACCAGGACCACAGGGCAGAATTTTAAGGAAAGCAGAGTTGGTGGTGAGTTTCCATAAAGTGTAATGCTGATGGCTGCAGTGATGAGGAGCCTAATGGATGAGCAGCTCAGATATCTTGCTGTGAAGGGCAAAGGGGCTGCCAGAGGCAGGACTTTGTCTGTTGGCATCTTAATTGCCAGATTTCAGAACTGCACATAAAAATGCAAACCCTGATGCTGCCCCTGGCAGCGTCTTGGAGTTGGTCTGATTCACACCAGCCCAGGTCACAGTGAAGAAAAGCTTTGAAGAGCAGGGAATGATGGTCTTGTAGGGAACAGGATCAAAATTAGGAACAAGTTCTATGAATGAACTGTAAATTTCAATAGCTACAGTAAAAAAGATAAGGCAATAAAAGCAAGTGGCAGCTAAGGAGTTGACTGTGGATCCCATGCGACATAAGTCCACTCCATTAAGAGCAGACCAGGGCTGAAGTTTGCTTAAATGGCAATAGAGGCAATGTAGAGAATGGCTCTGAGGGCAGTGAATGGAAACTCCCATCTTTTTTAGTAACTTTACACCACCAACACCTACATCACAAACTTCTCCACACATGGGTTTTCCTGACTATGAAATAGGCAGCAAAGCTGAGCCTAGCGTGGCTGCAGCCTGAGGCAGGACCTGAGGCAGGACCTTGCACACATCAGGGAGAGGGATTGCCCAAGGTTTGGAGAAGCACAGATTTTGGAAACCCAGAGTTGGAAGACAAGGCCAGCTTGTAGACTGCAACTTGCTTAAGGTGGTCATCAACTAGAAAATGTTTCTTTACTATTTTTGTAGCTTCCAGGAGCTGAAAAAAAAATGTATTTCTGCAGCTATATCAGATGCAAGACTAGGTTAGCTTTTGGAAGCAGAAGTTGTCCAGAGAGGGTGTGCATTCTGCATTCCTGGAGGTTTTTAAGGCTTGACTCAATAAAGCACCAAACAAACTCCCTGGATTCCAGAGCTGACCCTGCTTTGAGTAGGAAGCTGGGTTATGGAGCTCCTGAGGTCTTTTCTAGGCTGAATTATCTTATGATCCTCTTTTTTATTTTCTAGTACAAATTAAAGTGAAACAGCACCAAATTATGAGCAAGAGACTTTATGCAATTACTTACAGGTCCCTTGTTATTGCTAATGAGTGCAGAAACATAAAAGATCCCCCGCCCTCCAGAGGATCTTGGAGATGGATCTAAGGAGAGGATGGCTCATATGCAGGGCACAATTCTTCAGGGGTTTAGTAGCATCAGTCCCCACTCAGAGCACCAAAGTCCCAAGGCTTTCTGCTGTGCTTTTCACACCCACCCTACACACTCCCTTCTGCACTGTAACTTATGCTGTGAGATGCAGTAAAGTCCTCCTTTCACCTCCTGTCAATATTTATTGTGCATGTGTAATTTGAATATTTAAAGATAATGAAATAAAATTCCTGTCTGCATTCATCAAGCCCGATGTATCTGCAGCATCAAATCTGAATAGAGAACAACTTAAAACTACCAGAGGAGACGGTGAAATAGATGAACCTCTGTGTAATTGAATGAAGAACTTCTTAGTCATAGCAGTGATACCAGTGGGGAAAAGGGACTGTGGCCTCCCAGGTGCCTCAGAAGAACCCTTTTCTGGCAATCACACATCTTCAGGGCTGGTAAACACCAAAGACTGATCAGCAAGCAATCCTTGTTTTCATACTACCACATTGAACATCTGGAAGCACACTTGTGAAAAGTGTCATTTTAAGGGATTGTGTCCTTTTAAAGGAACAGTTTTATAAGTGAGGATCATTTTAGGTTCAAGGATTAGAAACGGTCTGCTAGGCTTGAGCTGCAGGAAGTGATTTATGGTTACTGCCTGGAAAATGCAGTTCACCTGAAAATGATTATCTTAAGATTGCCTAAGTATCACTGGCTAATGTGAACAGTCTTGATTAAGGCAGTTTTTAGGAGAAGCATTGCAGGATACAGAGATTTAAAGAAAAACTGTTTTCCCAGAGTTGTCCACATATCTTGCACGATCAGTCAGGCCCTCCTTCTCCCTCCAATATTATTTTGATACTGATGAATTCATTTACATAAATTATGAGATATTGAGTGGGGAGACAGGGTGTGAGAAAGAAAAGAGGGGAAGTGTCTCAGGAAATTCCTCTGGGATCACTGGGGGATGCTACCAGGAGGGAGTTGAAAATTGGGACAATTTAAATTAGTCATTGGCAACTGAGACAATAGAACAACACCTGAGATACACAGAAAAATGTGGAGGGAAAGGAAAAGAAATCTCTGGGTGCAGATACAAAGATGTTCCCGGCCCTACATTAGCTGAGAATTCTCAAGTCCGTAAGAGCTCAAAGCATGTAGCAAATTTAAAGAGAAAGAGAATCAAGAGTGAAAGTTTTATTATTATTTTCTTGTAACAGCCAAAACAGGGAAAGGTATCTCACCTACCACAGATCAGAATAAATGAACTTCTATGGGGACAAAGGGAACCATTTTAAACCATTCAATTTGATTGCAGATGTCGACATCCCAAGCGAATTTGTAGTCTTGAGGCTGGAATCTTACTCATGCTCTACAGAAGTGGGAGAGAAGCCAAACACATCAGTATCACATTGAAACCAGGGCCCTGGGGAAGCAATCCCTCCCAAGAAACTCCTACTGGATGCTGTACTGTGAATCATGTGTGATTTATACTTGTGATTTGATTACAGCTAGTTGGGAATTATTTTTAGCTTTTCATTCAAAAATTAAAATTCATCAGAAATGCCTTTTTGTTTGGTTGGTTGGGGTTTTTTTATGCTCCCCTAGAACTTAGATGCTTGAGTGGAGCAGATCCTCAGGTAATATTTCTGAGCAAAACTAGAGAAACACAGAAAGGTGCAGAAAAACATAGACAGTAATGACACCAACTGGAAACTAAGTTTAGAGGTAGATCTCAGTCCAGCACTGTAAGCAAGCAAGTGAAAATCTGAACCAAGATCCCTTCTACACCCAGTTTGGCTTGTTGCTTATTTTGGTTAATGTAATATTTTTTGTGGGAGTCTCTGTGGGCAGCTGGCTGATTCTCATGAGGTCATGAAGAGCTCTGAAGGACTTGCAGTGCACCATCACTTATCTGGAATGTCTCTCCTAGCCATTTCTCAGCTGGAATCTCCTGTTTTACTTGTATCTGTTTTTGTTCAGTGTTTGACTTCAAACAATGACACACATCCTTCCAAAATTAAAAATAATAATAATAATAAAATTAAATAAAAAAAAATAAAAAGAAAGAAGGAGATACTTGGGCAGTCTAAGTCAACACAGACTCAGTAATTCACAGATTTATACTTTCTCCCTCCAGCAATTCCTTTCCAAACACCCAAGAGGACATGAGATTTACAAAGTGCCTACAGTCCCTTGCTTGTATTTAGGATCCCTCTAGCAAGGCTCTACATTTGCATTTTTTATCCCCTTCTGTCTGTTGTCTGATTGTGTTTGTAAAAGAGAAGATTGAGGGCTTGTGTTTGACTTCTAACCTCACCTCTGCAATGTGCAATCAGAAGTGTTTTTCAGGCAGAAAGAACACGGGTAAAGTCTCATGTTTGCCTTTTGTTCCACATGAAAGAACAGCACACATCCTGTTGTTCATCAGTCAAGGTTATTCCTCTTGGCTGTCTGCTTGCTTCTCCCATTACCTGTGCCTCAAACTCTACCTTATTCACTTTCCTGGAGTTTAATGTGCCCCCGGTTTCCTTCCCTGCTTAACCCAGGATTGCCAAGGTGGCAATGAGGAGAGTTAGTGGTGGGCATGGTGCTTTCCAGTGACCCTGATCTGTGACACCCTCTGTCCTACCTGATTTTGGTATAACAGAAATGTCACATCTGGACACACCTACACTTAGTTTAGCCCATGAAATATTAAGGGGTTATACAAGTATTAAAATTTACTCTCTGACACAGAAGGTGAGACCAAGACATAAAAGTGGAGTCAGCAACTGTGCTCTTGGCAGTGCCATTCTCCTGAGCCCACGCTGGTTTGGCACTGCAGGAGGGCACCACGAGAACTTTGTGTCAGGAAAGAATATGGTTTTGAAGTCCAAGTCAAAGTCTGACTTGTTTCAAGTCAGAATGAAACCCAACAAAAATGTTGATAAGTTCCATGTATGAAAAGTTCAGTGAGAAATGAAGTATTTTTTTTCAGAACACAACATCTTAGTTCAGACTTTCCATTTTTAATGCACTGCAATTTTTTTTTCTTTTGGTCAGGACTAAGCACAGAATAGGAAATGAAAATTCCTTGTTTTCAAATGTCAGAAATGGGACAGACTGACACTGCTGTCACACCTCTCCCCTTCTACACCTCCTCATCCCTTCCCAGATCATCCACATGAAATTTTGGCAAAAATAGATGAGATTTTCCATATGTGAAGTAAGTGACAAAAGCACCCACACCAGGTTCTGATGAAATCCACTGTCATCCCAATCTGACATGACAGTGCCAAGCAAGGTGATTGATCTGTAGGGTCTATCTTACAGTGACAACTAAAAAGTTGTGAGATCTGGCTACGAACCAGAAAATGTACTGGTAGACTTAAAGCAGTGTGTCAGCAAGTCCTAAAGTTCTGCTTAGACCTGACAGCCTGTTATCAACTAAATCTTTGTATCATTGCTGCTTTGCTTCACGGGGATAGTGTCAGGGTGTGTCTGTGCTGGAGTTTGATGCCTTAGAAAGTGCATGGGCAGAACCACCAGAGTAGCAATTGTGCTGATGGAATGGGTTGCTGTTCCACAGCCAAGTGTCAATTGGGAAAACTGCCCAGTTCTGCACCGCAGAGGTCTGAGTTTGAATATCTGAAATCTCAAAGCCTCTATTTTCTATTACTTTATATGTCCACAAGTACTTTTTAATGCAAAGCATTATCAAAGAATGCAACAACTCTCTATGTGCTTGGTCTTGACGCAGGACTGCCAATTTTCCACCAGGGTTTGCCACAAGTGTGTGTACACAGGCTCTGAGTGTACAGAGCCCATCTGCTGCATCCTGGAAGTGTCAGCCTGTAGTGCAAATGCCCAAGACTGTCACACTTACTCTTGGGATTTCCTGGATGGAAATCTGTGCAAACACAATTTGGGTGCCCTGCAAACACATATGGAGTGAAAGCTGGCCCCTCTAAGGAAGCATTTCCCATGCTAGGCACACTCTGTAGGGCTGTTCAGCACATACCCTGAGTTTATACTCACTCTGCTCTGTGTCTACCCAGACAGCAGCACCTTTCCTGACAGAGTGACCAGATACAGAGCCTTGCAGATGTCCTTCAGTTAGCTCCTGGTGAGCTGGACTGCTGGGTGACTTCCACCAGCCAAGGCGAAGGAAACACAACCAGGGGTGGAACATGAAGAGCAGTGCAGAGACACAAGAGTGCAGGAGGGCTGAAGCTCATGAGCTATGGTACAACAAATCAGTGGGTTGCCTTTTGCTAAATTCTCCTCTGAGACCTCCAGTATTGAATCTCTGCCATTATCTCCTATTCCTATAACTGCTTGCCTATTCCATCCTCTTCTCCTGGATTTCTGCTCCCTCTCATCTTACTGTCCCTTCATGTCTGCCTTTGCTCATCCCTTCTTGCATCTTTCATGCCTGTTGTCTCTTTCTTTCCTGTGCTGGAAACCAGGCAGTGCATCTGATTTCTGCCAGATAACCCCATCCAGAACAGCTTTGGGCACTCAAGACCCAGGGATGTGTTGCAAGGCCACCTTGAGGTCAGTGTCTCATTGAGCTTTCTCTCAGTAAGAAATATCTTACTTGTTAGAAAACACTGTTCTGCAGCTTTATTATATTTGAGCTAGATGGTCTGTGAGGGGCAATCTGTGTCCATCTCTGTTGGGGGAATCATTTTGGGAATGGACTGTCTCCCTGTCCAGTGCAAGCTCATCTTGCTGTCCTTGAGTCCTTGCTGAGGTCAGCAGCTGCTTGCCACTGGGAACAGTTTCTTCATGGGCATTTTGGGACACAGTGGTTGAGGAAAAAGGTCTGCTGACCTGTTCCACTGGACACTTGTGAAGGTCCTGGAAGATGAACATGTGTTCCAAAGGAGAAAGGCTAATCATACACAAAGCTGTTCTCATAGCCTTTCAGAGAGGGATTTTCCCATTGAATTACAACAGGAACCAGGGGCAGATCTGCCCCTGAACTGCCCCTTGCTCAGAACTGTACTACCAATCCATGGAGTTTCTCCACACTCGTGTCCACGTGACACTTGCTTTTCACCCTTGCTTTCACAGCCCTGTGCATTCACACTTCTTTGAATTATGTGTTTCAAGGGGCATTGCTACACAATTGCAAGGACATCTATTTTCCAGGGGAAAAAGTAGAATTGCCCCAAGTGTCTGCTGTGACCATTTGGCTTCTGACAAATCTGTCAGTCATCTGTCTAGAGGGTAAATTGCTTCAGCATCCTTTTCATCTTTCGTTCAAAAGCAACTTTTTGAAAGAATTGCTGCATAGTCTGTGAACATTTACATCCTCAGTGCCAGGTGACGGAATTTCCAAAACTTTCTCTATTACTTCCTTAATAAGAAAAAAAAAGCACACTGGAAAATGTGACTTTTAAAATTTTTGAAGAATTTTGGTCTCTCCCAAGGAGTTTGGGTTGGGTTCTCTGTTGGTGGATGGCAAATCTCAGTTTCTATACCTACATTCACAAAAAATTATGATAAATCAGTTTGCCAAAGGGCGGTTGGTACAAGCTTAAAGGAAGGAAAAAAAACACACATGAAGGCCATGGAGCCAAACCACAACAGTTCATTGGACAACTTCACTAGAGGTTTTTCATGTGTTGGGGCATGGGAAAAGAAAATTTGGATTCTGGAATTCTGACTTCCAGAAAATTACAGTGAGATGCCGAGAGAAAAACTTCAACCCAATTGCAAAAGAGCTGTGTCTCATATATTTTTTTCCTTGTGTTTTTCTTCCAAGCAACTGTTACTGTGATGTACTAACATAATTGCTGCATTCAGTGGGACTCCAGCTCCAACAGCTTCTCTTGTGAGTAAGCATGAGTAGGAGCAATGTTCAATTTCTCTGTGACCATACAACTTTTAACAACCTTCTAGCACACTGAGAAGGAAGAGTGAGCTGTACTTGGTGTTCTGAAGTATTTTGGTGCAGGCTGCTGTTCTACACAGGTAGGCTGAGAGTGTGCAACCTTTCTAAGAATTTAGCTGTTGAATTAAAAAAACACCAGCCATTACAAATAGCAGGGAGGCACTGTAATGTCAGATTCTCCTCATTTCTAGTACCTGTCATTGTTATTTGAATGATAAAAGTTACTTTAAGAGTCCTAGCAGCCAGTGAAGCCTATCCCTACTTCTCCATCCATCCATTCCTCTCACCCCCTCCTCCTTCATTTGCAATGCAAAGAAGAAAGTGGCATGAGAGCAGGCATGAAGGTAGAGTGGGACTGGCAGCTCTCAGCAGTGAAGTACCTCCACCAGGAAGGAATATGGGAGAGTGGGGACAGCAGGAAGGGGAAAGATGAAGTGATCTTATTTATAAATGTATTCCCCCACTCCCTGTCTGTACTATGCAGATATCTCAGCAGTGCAGATGGATCTGCATACTGATGAAGACATGGGGCATCTATGAAAAGTGGTGGATCTGGCTGAGCTCCCGGCAGGCACAGGGTCTGCCTTCTTTTCTATTAGAGCCCAATATACTGTATTTTTCAAAGCTTGGAGATGCAGGCCAGGATTTGGTGCTGCTTTGTGACTTTGCTTCTGCCTAAGAGCAAGGCCCATTTTCCACCTCAGCAATCAGATAAAAGAGTGCAAAGCAACTGAACAAGAGACTGAACCTAAGAGCAAGAGGTAACTTCAAATCAGCTCATCAGTAGGCAATGTGAATGGGGGAAAATAAGTATCAGTACAAAAAGGCCTTGTAAATCACCAGGCAGGATGCCTGGAGAAAGCCTGCTCTGGCAAATACAAGAGATCAGCTTTCTGAGGTGCCTGGAGGGTTGTAGAGAAAAATCTGGGTGATTCTTCAAAGCCGAGGCTTTGTGCTACACCCGCACTGAGAGGAACATAGAAGGGTTACTGTGGCTTCTTTCACAGTGTCTACATCTGACAGTGCCATATGAACACCAGTGAAGTGGCCCAATACCCCATGGAGGTAGGTGGGAGCATTCACATTTTCATTACAGACATCAAAGAATCCAGACGGTCGAGGATTTTTGGTTCCAAGGTACCAAACAACACTTTCTGCAGAGCCGGCAGGAGATGTGGGTGTCCAGCTTCCCCCAATAGCAAGCACTCAGTAACTGGCCCGAGATCACACCACAAAGCAGTGACAGATCTGTTCAGAGCTCAGGACTTGTGACTTTCAGACCACCTGCTCTTCCTGTAAGATAATCCTACCCTGTAGTCTTGTGCCAAAGTATTTGGAGAAGGAAAATGATCTGGAAGGGCAAGGTCTGTGCCACTTGAAGTTTTGAGGGACTGGGATGATAAATATTAGCATCTGAAAACCCCTCAAAGGTCCTTCTTTAATATGCTAGCACAGATGGAGTGATCTCCTAGAGGCCAGGGCAACTGTGATCCTTGATGAGCTCCTTGGACATTTAAGCTTCCCTTAATTCTTTCTTATCCATGACACACTTAGCACCCTTTCCAAAATGGATCTTATGCCAGCTCCTGGTAAACAAATTGCTGTGCTGTAAGAAACATTGTCACAGCTGACTGCAGAGAGCCAAAGACCTGACGAGTCAGAAACCTCTCAGGAGATCTTCCTGGAAAGGAGGAACATTTGCACCACAGTAAGCCCAAGCACTGTGTCAGCCTGGCTCTGCAGCTGTCAGGGCTGCAAAGCTGTTTTCAACTCCCCATGTGTGGGAGGACCCCTGCCAGAGCAGGGGGCACCATGAACCCAGGGTCCCTCCTTTCCACCCCCGATGCTGGTTTGCTCCAAGCCACCTTTCAGAGCAGACACATGGCTAACACAGCAGCATTCCTGCCTTGAGCAGTACCCAAGAACTACAAGAGCAAATCTACCTTTGTTTGTAGAGCAAGCCACTTGAAATAACATCCAGGGAGATCTCGAGAAAGGTTTTGATCTTTCCTTCCTGGCATGGACCAGACATTGCTGCCAGTACAGACTGTTCAGCCCTATCAGCATGATAGATGCTCCTGCAAGGAACACAGTTTTAGCTGTTTTAGTACATATCTGCCATCACCATCTGCTATTTGTTGGCATGAATGTGCACTATAAGGAAACTAGGTTCAAGGATAAAAAAAAAAAGGCCTTACCAACCTTTCAGAGTTTTAAGTTCATTCAAAGGTTTGGATTTTGTTTTTTTCAAACATCAGATAGGCTCACACAAAGCACAGTATGTCTTCTGTTCTTGTGTTCTTATGATCTCTCCTTTCTTTTTTTTGGTTGAATGTTGTTATTGCAAGAGATCTTCAGACAAGGGTTCTGTCCTTACAATAATAACTAGGAACTCAGTTAACTTGGTGGGATAGTCCTTGCAAGGTGTAGGAGACCTCCTGAAGATGAGCACGAGATTTTTCAGATGATGTGCTTGAAAGAGTCTCACTATATTCTTGACCAGAAGTTTAAATCTTCTTCTCTCACTGTGGTTTTCTGTCCCAGTTAACCCAAGGCAGCTAAAGAGGGCCCTGAACAGAAAACCATCTACAGGAATATGAGAGACATCAAACAGACTCATGCCTCCCTGAAAGTAATAACGCACAAGTTTTGTGTGCAGCATTAGTGAGCAATATTTGTAGAGTGCTTTGAAGTTAGAAAGCACTATATAAATGCTAAGTATTATTAACTACATGAATCAGTCATCTTCAGAGAAATATAACACTGCTAAAGATGGGAGAGACGTCTCTTCCTTTCTTAATGATAACCAACCCCCAAAGTTATTCATAAAAATTACATTTAAAAATAGATCAAATGATTTCCCCATCCCGTGATAATCCCTCTGATTGCCCCCATGTTTCAGTTCACTGTATCATCTCAGAGATCAAAGGATGTGTCTGAGGCTGGCAAACCAATCACACAAAGAAGAAAACATTCTGCTGTAGATAAACAAAATACAATTTCCAGATAACATCATGGTGCTGATCAAAATAGCTGCTTTTCCAATTAGATTTCAAAGAATTCTTAATTGTTATTGATTTAATCTGGAGATGTGCAGATTTTTCCACTTAGGAACCTGTTTCACAGGGAGCTTATTACCCTGGGGATTTCACTTACAGACAGGTTTTAGTAAGCAGCAACAGCCTGGCTGTCAGGCAGGTGACAATAAAAAGGGAATCTGTCCAGATGCAGGAGACAGTGCTATCTGTGCTTCTGTTTCCTGCAGTAATTTAGAGCACATAGCCTTATCCACTCTGAAATGGCAGCAGACCTCACATCTGCATAAAGGCACTTGCCTTTAAGCTGTAATAGGCAGAGCTCTTAAATAAAAGCTACCTTATCTATCTACCTAGTCATCACCTCAGTGTTTCATTCTGCTTTTATACTTATTAATTCAAACCATGGGGGTATGCCCTGAAAATTCTTCTTTCTATTCCCACATATGCTCATTTTCAGCATATATATATATATATTTATATATTTTTGCATTTTGCTGTGCAGAAAAATAAATAAATAAATAGAGGATTCTATAATGTCTGCTGGGCTGCCATTTTAAAGTCAGGCAAAACAGCAGGGTGTGGGAGGAAGGGAGGCAAAATGGGACTGTTGTTCCACAGACAGGTGACATTTTGGAGCAGAACAACAGGAGATGGCTTCCTGTCAAGCAGCAATAAGAGGAGGAAGAATGAAAAATAACCCCCCAAAGAAAATTGTTCTGTCCCGGGCAAATGACGGTGGAAGGATTTGGTAAAGTGACAGTGGGGGACTTAATGCTGTCAGGGAGGTACAGCAGTGTCAGGAAGACTGACTCAGGAAAGGTGAGTCAGAGCCAGCTGCCATCAGTAAAGCAAGTGCCTGAGCCCTGAGCAAGATGTGTCACTTGGTGCCTTCCTGCAAGGCAGCTGTGCCACAGTTTGGCCTCAAAGCCCAGCTCCCTGTGCACACCACGTCCTGCACGGACTGTGATGGGATGTGCTGCCAGGTGGGGACTCTGCTCTCAAGAGAAACAGAGAGGGCTTGGGTAAGAATCACCAGTAGACCAGGATAAACGGTTAAGAAAGGTGCCAACAGAGGAAAAAAAGAAGAAGGGCTTGCAGAAGTCTGGAAAGCAATGAATGTTGTGGAGAGTGATGAGAAATGCACCTTCCTGTTATTTTAAAGCCCTGAACTGGGCTCAGCACACCAGGGTTGCTCTCTGGCACCATGGGGGCAAGGAGCTGATCAGGTCATCCTAAACCAAAAGACTGAAAGGAATAAAAATCTTCTGCACCGGGGCAAAAGCTAAACTTTAACTCTATGAGCTATTTCCTGTGATGCTGCATTTCTAGGACCCACGCAGGAAAACGTGCCTGGATATCTATACAAACCATCGGTTCTCTAAAAAATGAAAGGTGAATTTATGTATGGACTGATATGAAAATCTTGGAGGAAGGGAGAGTCTCATTTTTCTAAGAAGCTAAAGGCACCAGAAATACCCAGAAGGTTCTTTCCATTTTGGAATTCAATTTCCCAGAGGCTTTGAGAAGCACCAGAACGTCTGGATGCCTGTGAGCAGGATCTATTTGTTCCAGATGCTGGACATTCAGGCTGATTTTGCTCACAAAAAAAAGAGATGGTTATGAACTAATTCCCAGCTCTGATTTCCAAGCAACTTCATCTAACCACAGCAAGATTTGTCTCAAAAAAAAAAAAAAAGGTTTCTAAAAGTCTTCGTAAACATTTTTTTTTCCATTGTTCTACATAGTAATGATGTTTTATTAATAAAAGACATTGTAAAGGACATTTCCATGAGATGATAACATTAGGGGGCAGTCCTCAGCTAGCAGCCAGTCCTATGAGTTCATTGAACAGCTGTGTTTATATGGGGTTGTTTGCAAAATTTATGTTTGAGTTTGTTTTAACCTTACTTTATTGCTACTGGAGAAACAATAGATCTTTTCCATTACAAGTCATCGAGTGCCACATTAAAATACAGCAGGAGGGGTGAAACTTTCCATGCCCCTTCTCCCCATAAATCTCTGGCTATATATATATATATGTATATTTTTCTTATAAACAGAAAAGCCCTGCACAATCTGAGATGCTGCCTTCTCAATCAGCTGTCAGAATGGTATTGCATCCATCCAGGTTCTTATTTTGCTTTTTTCCTGGGACTGTGTGCCTGATCTTTTCACAGAAGGTGTGATGTCCTGTTTCTCAGTTCCCTGGGCAGGTCAGGCACATCATGACCCATTCATAACAGGCAAACAAAATCCATACAAGTGTGTGTAGCATGGGCCCCTTAGGCCTCCCCTGGATCCCTTCAGTGGGTAGGCAGACCAAAGACATTATTTCAAGCACCTCCTTCCTCATCTGGTTTTTGTCTCACCCCAATCCACCCTTGTTTAAGATTTCTTATTTCTGACTGCCTGCAGGGGAACATCACCCCTCCTCTACCTTTTGTTTATCTGCCTCACTCCTGAGTCCACTGCAGAAACCAAATCTGTAGTTTAGGAGGAGAGCCTTTTGTGACTTTTCCCAGTCTGTTTTGGAAGCTTAACACCTTTTCCTGCTGAGACAGATCTGCACTCCAGCTCTTCCAAATTCTTCCAGTTATCCAAGTTTTTCTTCCCTTGATCATCTTATTCTTGCCAGAAATACCTGTTGCAGCAACCAGGTTGCTGGGTATGGTCCTGAGGGAGTGGTGCCCTGTCCCCCACATGAAGTCAGTGCTCTAACTGAGCTCCCCTGGACCCCAGGCCATCAACAGCCATCACAGCTGTGCCTCAGCATCCTCAGTATTACCCCCCTGGTATCCCTAGATTTCATGCTGTGGTGCTGCATGTGCATTGTACCCTGAGAATCAGGAGTCCCAGCACAATTCAGATGCCCTGGACTGCTGTCAGCAGCTTCACTGCTACTGCATCATCTCCTGGACCAATGCCCTCCGAAGAAATGCAGCCATTCTTGGCATCGTCTCCTGCAGGCTGAATTCCAATGTATAACACTTTCAGTCCTGCCACTGTGTCATCCTTGCTTCTCCCTGGCCCTGTCCTGCATCTCTGGAGAATTGTCAGCTTCATGGATGCACTCCATGTGCCCTTTCTTTGGATCCAGCTGGTTTCTTTCTGTGTACCACCCTCTCAAATTGAGATACCTTAGCTCTGCTTGCCTCTTTGTTGTTCCTTGAGCCAGTTCACAAAATAATTGCTGATGAAAAAGGGGAGAAAAAGCCCACAGAAACAGCCTCTTTTCCCTTGAATCGTGGTAAGATGACATGTTGTATCCATGGTCCCATTTGGTCTGTTTATATTTGCTAGTCCATTTACACATATGGGCAGGAATTTTCATTTACAGAGAAACAGAGGCCAAAAATCTGGCTTGATTTACCAAATGTCCAAAGCAGGTGTAGAAATAGAAGCAATTCTCCAAATACCCTGTCTGGTCCATCTATACTCTCTCTTGGAGCTGGCCACTTTAATGAGTAGCTGTGCAGATTTGGAGCCACTGATGCCAGCTATTTCCACACACAGAGTGCAATCAGCCTGCATCTGCCATGAGAGGTCAGAGAGTCAGGCGCCAGAGATGGATTTTAAACACAATTCTGAATAAAGCTGCTGGCCCCAAACCAGCTGTGGTTATGCTAAAGTTGCCTCAGGCCTCTGGATGTGAATATAGCATCAATGGGCTGAGGAAAAGCCATCCTGTCCCTCCTCAGCATTGAATCCTGCAGCTATTTAGTGCCGTGGGAAGGATACCAGGCATGATGGACTGAAGCTGGAAGCCTTTACAGCAAATTCTGTCTCCCAAATGCTTTCTCAGCTCGTTGCATCTCTGTGACCACAGCAGGTACATTGATCTAGCTGACAGACTAAGGTCCTATAGCTCAATTTTATATAGATGAACAGTAATTTTAGTAATAGGATGTTTAAATAATATTGTGTCACTTTTACATTTCACCTCCCTTTCCCTTGAATGAAAGTGCCTGTCTCCTTTTGACAGGTGGACATTTTTTTTTTCTCTTCCTTTTCGCCACAAAGACTTTGCCTGAAGGACAGCAGGAGTCACAATAATGGTTGATGCTTTCATGAGATCCTTACAGATTATGGCTAAATGGAATGGTACTATAATGTGATTGCCTCCCCACTCTTATTCCTGCTGTGCCACATAATGGCATGGTGGGGCTCTCCGCTGGGATTAAAGCCAGTCAGACTGAAAATTGACTTGCCTTGGGGGCCATCAAGCAAATTTAAATGGCTGCTTCAAGATTTTGCCTGCCAGTGAGCCATTTTTCCAGCGGATTAGCAAAATGAATGAAATGTGGAGACAGCAGAACTGTAGAAACAGTGCCATTAGGCCTACATGCTCTCTTTCTCCTTCTTCCTGATTTTACTCTGAACACTAATTCTAGTTCCTTGTAATTTCTCTCTGTGTTCTGCCTCATCTATGAAATGGGAAGGGAGCTCAGAACAGAAAGAAAAGCTATGACCTACTCTTGCCTGGGCTTTAGGTAGGATGAGGACAGGGAGGAGGGGAAAAGGACTTGCCCTTCTCTTTCATGCATTTTTCCTGAGGATAGAGGTCCTTCCAGAGAGAATTCTGAATATATAAACTTGTTTTCTCCTTAGAACAACCCTCAAGGGTAATTCCTCCTTCCAGGCTAAAGCAGACTGGTAGAAAGGAAAGAATGTCCCCCACTGCTCTCGTGATCAGGCCCCTCTCTCCTGTCACAGCCACAGGCAACATCTGCTCCCTCCCTCCTGTCCTTACATTGTGCTGGGATGGGGGCTGAGTTCCCTCTGCTCTGTAACCTCCTGCTGGTCATGAGAAAGTCTCAGCTGTACCATGACAGCCTGGGTAGGAACAGGGGTAGTCTGGCTCTACAAGCATCCATTTGAGGTGAAGGCTCATTGTAGCAGACACTCACCAGCGCTCCTGCACTGAGAAAATATTGGTGCCTGAGGATGATTCACATCTACTCCCTTGTCATCCAGTGCCTTTCAACAGCTCCAGCTCTACTTAAATTCTCTGGCTTTTCAGATTATGTGAATGGGATTTAAGGATGTTTAGCTAGGCCTGTGAATAGAAATGTTTTCCCATCTCAGCCCCCAAGAATGCTGAGTTAGGAATAGTGTGTTCTTACCCTCTTTAGAGAAAGGCATTCATGAAATGTGACTTTGAATACCACAGTGACACCGTCACTTTCCTTGGCAGCACAGTCATGTCTTTTTTTCAGCTGTTTTCTCTAATATTCTGCCTGAAATTTTCCCTGATGCAGCTGAAGTTTAATTACTTCTTTCTCTATCATTGCTGACTAATGATAATAATTGCTTCCTGTCCTCTGGTGCAACATTCTTTTCTCTATCTGCAGATAGTTATTGTGCCTCCCCTTGGTATTATTTCCTCTACTCTGAAATTGCCCACAAGCACACTCCCATTTTGTGTCTAGCTGCTAAATAAAACCCAGAAATATAGCAGTGAGAGTGGAACCTGGGTGGTGGCAGGGGATAGGCAGGTGGGATGACCCAGGAAACTGGCACTGGCAGAGAGCTTTGCTCTGCAGTAGGTTGCCTTGACAGCTTTTTGACAGCTTACAAAAAAGGAGCTGATGGTCTCAGCTCAGGTACTAATGGTCTAAATTCTACATTACGGGTACTGGAAGTTATTACAGGTGGTTTTATAACAGAAGTTCAGGCCTGAGTGGCCATGGAGATTGACACACCATTTTTCCTCTAGAAAGCTTCTTTCCAGAGAAGGAAGGAAGGACACACTGGTTCCATTTTCAGAGGTGCAAAACCAAGAGTTGCAGTGAGTTGCCTGAGGTCATGGAGTCAGGAGGAAGAAATACATCTGATTCCCAAGTCCCAGGCAGCATTCCTAAATCATGTTGCTTAAGTATTCTCAATTTCCTTCAGCATAATAAAACTCTAATTATCTACAGAAGTGCAGGATGACAACTCCAAGGCTTAGAGAAGACTGTTCACATGATTAAAGCTCCAAATGTGGTTTTAAGCATTTTACTGGCTTCAGGTAAACCTTTTTTTCAGGTAAATCTACAGTTAAAACTGGCACTCACAGAGAAACTCAGCCAATATGTTACATTTCAGTCACTGGGAAAACTACACATTCTATTTTCCCTATGTCATTATTTTGAATCAACTTTTTCTCAAGTTTAAAGAGATTTTTCCTGCTTCAGGAAGGAAAAAAATAATAATTACATCTCCATGGGAAGAAATAGACAAGATTTGTTGTCTGCTAGTAGAGTTCGTGGGACTTTTTGAAAATATTTGTAAATAGGTCTTCATTTAGCTGGCAAGGCTGATTATAAATAGAACTCCTCAAAGATTTTTTCAAATATAGTATATCTTATTTCCATGTAGGAGAAACCCCTAACATTTAAATGTCTCTCAAGCAGAGTTCTCCATTCTGGACTTCTACAGAAATAGCTTCCAAATCCTATCTCCAGACAACAAAGACCTTTGGAAAAGAAGTGTGAAAACTGGTATCTTTTGGGAAAGGCAGAGGTTACCTCATGGCTCAAAGCAGAGGCAGCATGGATCAGTGAGTAAGGCAGTGAACTGAGACTGCAGAGCTTCTACAGGGTGACTTGCTGTGTTCACCTTTCTCCTGTTGTGTACTTAGATTAAAATTGCACTGAGGCATAGGCTTTTCCTTAGTAAGCATTTCTACATCACCTTATACAACATTGTTCCCCCTCTTAACAGACACTTCTGTACGCACTACAGACAAAAATACAATAAAACAAATAAATAAAGGAGAGTAAGTCATGGCTCTCCTAACTACTTTTTTTATAATTTTTCTGCCATTCTCAGCTCTTTGTACTGTGTACCTTGTCTGCAGGTAAATATCAGATAAAGACAGACCTTGTCCAAAACAGGTGAGATACAAAATTGAGATGAAACAGGCAGAAAGAAAACAGGAAAGGGAACAGATACAAACACGGTTGTTTTACTGGGTCGGGCTGGGATGGCAGCCTGTGTTTCGATTTGTGACCAAAACAGTGTTGGTAACACAGGAATGTTTTCATTACTGCTCAGCAGAGCTCACACAGAGCCGAGGCCTTTTCTGCTCCTCACCCCACCCCATCAACCAGAAGGCTGGGGGGGAACAAGGAGCTGGGAAGAGACACAGCCAGGACAGCTGACCCTGACTGATCCAAGGGATATTCCAGACCATATGGCATCATGATCAGCATTAAAGCTGGGGGAAATAAGAAGGAAGATGGGAACATTCATGGTTTTGACATTTGTCTTCCCAAGTATCCATCACATGTGATGAAGCCCTACTTTCTAGTAAGTGGTTGGACATCTGCCACTCCATGGGAAGTAATGAATGCTTTGCTTTTGCTTTGCTTAAGCACAGCTCTGTTTCACTTCTCAAACTGTCTGATTCATTAAGTTTTCAGCTTTTGTACTTCAGATCCTCTCCCCAATGTCCTGATGGAGGGGAAGGAAGTGAGTGAGTGACTGGATTGCTCGCTAAGGTCAACTCACCACAGCAGCAAACACGAGACATCCAACCAGTTAACAACTATCAAATGTTTTAAAGACCTCATGACAAATGATTTCCACCACCAGTCAATGACCAGCTCAAGATGATGCAGCTCCTGTGGATTTTTGCAAGGTTAAAAGCAGAAGACAGCAAGAATAGCAGGGCTAACCTTGTGATTTTGTACACCAACCATGAAGGGCAATCAGCTGGTGAACCAGAGTGCAGTTTTGTCTGCATAGGATGGGGAAAGAAACACTAAACGAGAAAATCAGTTTCTGCCCAATGCACAAATCCAAGTAGTTTCATCACCTACCAGCAGGTAAGTTGCAGCTCATTATTGCTGTGAGGATAGATGTGGGTGTGCAAATGAATGGGGTGAGACAGCAGTAGCTTACTCAGGCTAAAATGATGAAGTCACTGCCGTTGGGAAGAGAAAGTCTCCTTGTCTGAGTTGTGGATAAAAGAAAAAAGGCCCAACAAATCCACCACCACCAAATATAAGGTGGAGGGGTTTTGTTAGGGTTTTTTTGTTTTGGTTTTTTTTTGTGTGTGAACGATGGCAGTGCATTTTAGCCAAGGTTAACTGACCTCCATCTTTTGTATTATAAATAAAAGACACGTATTTTGATTTTTCCAGTTTTTGTCTTTTATCTCTGCTTCAGAATTTTATCTCCTCTGCTTCTCTAAAGCCAAACCAAAGGATCAACAACCTTCGAAGAGTGGAGACACTGACCTTGGAAATACTGAGATGGCTTGGCTAAGCACATAGGTGCAATGAGGCAGCACTAATTCTTGTCCAGGTGTCTGGGAGACAAAATACAATATAATTCAAAAGAATGAAGCCGTGGGAGGTGTGGTGGGGGGAGAAAGGGGAGCATTTTCACAACACTCCGTGTTTAGGTGAGTGATGATGGGGACACCACCACTTCCACAGCACTCTGCTGTCCTTCTGTGTGTCTGTGCTGTCCTTCTGTGTCTGTTCTGTCACCTGGCTCTAGTCCATGAGGGGTGCTCAAGTGCAGGTTTGCTTCACCTAGATTTGGTGTTCACAATAATTTTGGAGATAAGGGGTAATTTTAAAAAAACCCACAGAGATGAATTTCCTCCCAGGGAATCAGTTCCACTGCTTTAAGTAGCCTTTTAATAAGCATTCTGTCTCTCCATGCTTCAGACTATACCATTTTATGCTGCTGTTGTTAGATCAATACAACATGGATGCTTGGGAGCACATGAGACTGTATGTACAGCTCTTTTTAATTACGCCTGTATGAACCCCAGTGTAGGTGTCTATTCTGATTTAACAATGTCTTACTTCAATATAGTTTGAATCTGTTCCATGCTGATTTAACCTAAACCAAAATAAACCCTCTCCTAAGCCACAAAAAGACGGCTCATTATTTTATAATTAACTTCACTAAGGATACCTTGTTGTAAATTAAAAATGATTAAGGTGGTTTTGGAAAAAAATCTTTACAACCAAGCAGTTAATGGAAAGCATATTGAACTGTAGCCAGGGCTGAGCTGAAAGCATTTCAGTAAGTTTATATTTAACGTGTTTCTGAAATCTAAGACAGATCCAAAGCTAGCTGTTAAAATTTGTCTTTCACATGCTGCTTTCTACCCTATTGCTGTCTTCATGTGCACAAACCCAGTATTTATGCTTGACTCTATAGGAGCTGTCTTTTCCCTATGCCTGTTTAGGATCCAGCAAAGGAGCAGATGCAATCTCATCTCTTATTGAGATTACAGTAGAAAGGCTCGTTACTCCAATTGCTCCCTCATCCATCCTCTTTCCTTTTTCTCCTCCTGGGCTTGATTGATATTCAGAGGGCAAAATAACCCTGGAATTTTTTTTAGGAGAAAACTGCAAGCAATGCTGTAGTAGAAGTTCATCTATCACTCTGCATATACTGTATTCTGATTTTTAAAATTACAACTTTATGTGAGCATTGCAGGGAACACAAAAGTTTTGATCACATGCATTCACAAAAAAAGAAACTCAGATTAATCTTCCATTGTTTGGAGATACTGAGGTAAATCAAAATAAAAATCTGTTTTTACTTTACATAGCCTGTGTTTAGACAACAATCTTGGGTTATATCCTTCACTCCTATGGTACTTGATGGACAGTTCTGGATGGTTTCCCAAACTAAACTCAGAAAAGGAATGCCAGAGAATGGCACTTCACAGTCTACAGCTGGCAGGGAGGAGTTTCTGCATCTTCTCTGCATGTTATTTACAAGAGACTGGCATGGAGCCCCCTCAGCCTGTGACTGCACTGGGTGGAGGTGGGGTGTTCAGCTGTCCTTATATGGGGAAGAAGGCTGTTCTGATCCAGAGTAAGAGGCATTGGAGAGGTCAAATACCGGGCAAACTTGTTCACAAGGATCACCTCTGGGCTTACAGCCCCTTTTATTTTGTTTAATGCTAGATACAGAGTATGGAAAGCTCTGTGTGTATCTGTCTTAGGCAAGGACTGATGCATTCCCTAACTTGGCCTTTAGTTTGATAAGCATCTGCACTAAAACACTGGCCATGCCATGAGATGTGTAGGGAGTCACTGACACATCAGTCATAACACTCTGAATGTGGGAGTCCTCATTTTTTGGTGGTGTTGTGTCCAGAGACAGATTCTTGAAGGTCTTCCTGGCAGACACTTTCCTGACTTCAGATCATGAGTGAGTACAAGCTGCAAGACAAAAGGGGCAAATTGCTAGGGATGCCACTGGAGCAGAGTGAGCAAAGTGAAGCTTGTTGATGGTGAGTTACAGAGGTGGAACACCTGGGGTGTTTGCAAATGAGCTTTTGAGAAAAAAGTGTTGCAATTAGGACCTATTAAAAGGAGATGCTTCCAATTCATTATACACAGTTAACATAGTTGTGGGTGCTGAATCCCTCCACCACGGTGTGCAATACATCCTCCCTTTAGAGGAACTTGAATTACTTCCTAAATGGTTTGTCCAATTTCAGGTGAAAATTGTGTTTCAGACAACAGCACAGCAGTGTCTCTGGGATGAGAGTTGCTCTCTGTGTAGAAAATTAATGGCTTGCTTTGTTCAAACACTCTCTGTCTTCTTCTCCCCGTGATGATAATCTATTTTGAATTATATTTAATGGTAAAAAGCTGCAGCAGCAGAAGCCAGGATTGAGGTGAACTATCTTCCTATTTAAAAAAATGGAACAGCTGTCTTTCAATTGAGATACAACATGAGAGGTTCTGATCAGTTGTGGTTGTTTGAAGACCAGCTCGCAGATCTACCTAGAAAACAGTGGTCCATTTCTTGCTTTTGGCCTGAAATTCCTGTTGCAGTTATAAATGGGGAAAACTCTTTCTTCTTTTCCAGAGCTTTTGTGTTCTGTTTGTAGCCTTGTTAAAACAGCTGCTGAATGCTGCAAAGACAACTGCATTTTGATGGTGGACGAAAATGAACCCAGAATGAGAAGATACAGAAAGACAGTGTGGTCAGGAAGGGACCCTGTGTCATTGTTTTACCATATGTCAGAAACATTAAACATTAAACCAGTAACGTGGTACCAAAATCTTGGTATCAATCAGCTGGAGAAACAGGCAGACATTGGAAATGTTCAAGGAACAAGACAGATCTCCAGAAGAGGACACTTTTTCTAGCTACAGAGGAAAACTAGGTTTTCTAGCTTTGGAAATCCCATACATGCTATTACCAGATCATTTGGAAAGCTGAGGACGGCAGAAATCATTATAAGGACTTCTGAAGCATCCCATCTTCAAAACAATGCCTATCAAAATAAAATTTGCAGAACTCCTCCTATTTAGCTATTTTAAAAAGTGGGTAGATTTCCAGGGAAACTGGAACTCTTCATGAGCTGAACACTTGAACACATATGCTAAGCACCTTTGAAAACTGGTCCAAAATACAAATATTGTATTACTGGGGGAGACAAATAACTCGGCAAATAAAGAGCTCAAGGCATTTCAATTCTCTTTGTGCATGAGGCTATCCATTCCTCCCTGAGGAAAGGGAGGGAGGGACTGAACATGAACTCAGCCATCTCTGAGGTACTTGAGATAATTGTGGTACAACTGGTTTGATTTGGAAATGGAATTAAAGTGTTCTTTTATGCTCTTCTAATTAATCAGGGTTGAATGTCTGTATTTGCAGCTCCTTCAATTAGTTCTCTACAGATCGACCCCCACCCAATCTATTAAATACTGAGATTTGTGTTTGGAGTGAAAGAGCTCTACAGATCTAAAGCTCTCAGCTAAATTACGTCTCTCAGAAGTTACATTTCAGGAGTAGAGGAAAGCAAAACACAAAACTTGCCAGAGTTTGATAATTGCAGTCCAACCATTCCCTTCCTCCCTTCAAACCAAACCATGCAAGGAGCCAAGCAAGACATACACTGTCTGCGTTGTTTCTGGTTGACATTCAAGTTGTCTTTTTTGTTGGCAACAAGGAAGACCAAAGGGAGTTTACAGCAGAATTTTAAATAGCCAAAGCCTAAGGAGTGTAAAATTATAAATAAAACCAACAGCAAATCTAAACAAAAAAGGCTACAAACCCTTCTCCCAGCTGTTCAAATAGTAAGATATGCACTTCTGAGACGGTGTAAACTAAGACCAAGTCCAATCCAGAAAAGTCTGAAAGAAGTCTTTGGATAGAAACTTTTTTAAAGAAGCAAGAAAAGCAGGTGCTGAAGCCAGAGCCCTTGGTAAGATGGTGTGGAGTGAAACGTGCTCAGTCCGGCCAGAGCTATGGGCACACAGCTGGATGCAAGGACAGTGGTGTCTCCACTGGCCCCTGTGCAGCAGCAATTTCTATTCCATGCAGTCCAGCTCTCGATGGCCAGGGTCCTCATAGACAGCTCACAAAGTGTAGCAGGTTGACCCACTCGTGGTTTTTAGTGGCAATATTATTCTCAAAGTCTGTCCTTTCTTCCTCCTTTTCTCTTAATGAAAAATTTTGCATCATTTAAGTGAAGAATTTGAAAATGATTATACATCTGACAAACCCACTATGAAGCCTGAGCTAGGAAAACCAGCTGTTAAAGCTACTACTGCTCATTTTGACTAGCTTTTTCTGATGCAGGACTATTGTTTAAAGTACCCAGAAGCATTTATCCTTTTATGTACATCCTTAGTACTGGCAGTAAGAGAAGATATTTATAGGAGTCTAGTCTCCAGGCAATATTTCACAGCAGAGACCTTGGAACAAAAGTTGATGAACTTTCTGACTCACATCCCTCTCTTTCAGCTTTAGGATGCCAACTTTTTGTATATTTTGAAACTTGTGACTCAAGTTTTGAAGTTGCTTCATTAGAAGAACTTCCTCTTATGCTTTCAGAAAGGCTCTGGTAACTTAGAAAGACTTGGAGACAAAAGGATGTATTCTCATTAAACCTGAGAGTTAAGAAAGAACAAGGTTTGATCAGTGAGAGGCTTCTGGAGACTCCACTTTTTAACGTGACCTGATTGCCAAAATCCATGTTTCTTATGCATCACAATGCCGTATTTCCCTGAGGATGTCGTGACAGAAAGCTGTTCTAGCACTGGCACCCCAGGCAAATTGCAAGGCTTGTAAAGGACTGAGGAAGATTTCTGCTTGTCACTGCACATATGATAATGCTTCCCTTTCGATGATACTCAAAGTGAGTACACTGGGATGAGTGTGTATCGCATCCTTTCCCCTTGGCTAAGCAAAAGATTCAATAACCCATATGCATGAAACTGCTGTAGAAAGTGACACGGCTCTGAGAAACTCAGTGCTGGTCCTGTTGGGAGTCAGGGAGTTGTGACATGAGTTGTTGAAAGGCATGAGAGAAGAGAGAAAGCAAAATGGAAATGTCTTTTTCTCTTACCATCCTTGGAAACTAATCTGAAGTGGAAAAATGAACAAACTGCCCAACACAAACACAAAAAGTTATGTCTTATCGGAGACACTTCTCAGTCATCATTTACTTGAGTCTTCTGGTTGCTTTGAGGTACAGTTTGTAGTTTTCTAAGTTCAGTTACCATGGAAGAGTCTATAAATTTGAAAGCTTCCTGGGATTTTTATTTTAGCGTGTTTATTTTCCAAGGAGGTGTTCTTCGTGATCAGCAGGAAATGTATTGCACAAACAGCTTTTCATTAAGAATGCTTGATCGCAGCCCTGAGCCACAATGGATGTTCAAAGAATTGAATGGAATGAGTTTCCCAGCACATCTGTGAGCTTCAAGGGAGGCGTGCGTCGGCTTTCATGCTGAAGTCTCTGATTAAAGCAAACTATGCAAAGGTGAAACGCAGCCTCCTTTTGTGGAGAGCAATTCCAGGCACTGCTGGGTAAATTGCTGGGTCCGTGCTTACTACAGGGACAGAAGTGGCAAGAGAAGAGACACACAAGGACTGCAGCAGAAATGAAGAAGCTTCTTGAAGGTTAGCAGTGAATAAAGAAACATTACAAATACCAGATATGTTTGTGAAGTTCCCGTTGCTCATCAGGAGCCTTAATCAAGGTAGTTGATGTGTTCCTGCCCCTCTTTGCTATGCCTAGTGAGCAGAAGCGAGGTGAAGGGAATTGACAGACCGCAGCTGAGAGTAGAGAAAACTTTACTTGCTAAAGTCCAGCAGAACATAGTCATAAGGGTGATCTTTCCAAGGGTCCAAGGTTTTCATGTGCAGGTTAGAGAGTGTTCTGGGAATATAAAGTCTTTGCTATCACATTGGATTTATCTAACAGGTTTTGGTCAGCCACAGACACAGCTTAAATACTCTTCTCTGGTGTTCCAGGAACTGCTCTGCCCCTCTCAGGGAGGTGAAATGTGTTCATTGAATGCCTTGAAGCTCTTTCCAGGAGAAACCTCCACCTTTTTCAAATCAGAGGAAGGAGATGGCAGATACAGGCCTAATTGTGATAAAACAGGGGAGGAAAGACAGAGGGAGACATAAGGGACCTTTGATAATTTCCTTATTTTAAATCAGTAATTTCATGGCCCTTATCCCATCATCCTGCCTGAGAAGAGATGGCTAAGGAGGCATCAGTCTGGGGAAAGTAGCAGGTTCCCAACAGAAGGATAATAATAAGTGAGAGAAGGACAAGAAAATATGCATATGTTTGGCTTGATTCCCTGGTATTCATCATCTTCTGAAGGAAGCCTTATTAGCAGGTGAAATCTGTGACCCACAGTGCAGGCAGAGGGTATAAGCCTCACCCAGCTAATTCCAGTGGGAATTAACTGGCACCAAGGTCAATGTCTCAGCTTAGTTTTGATCATGTAGACTGTCACTTCACCTCCTAGAGACTTGCAGCATTACTGCTACTTAGATAATTGCACTGAGGCAGTGAGAAAGGGTTTATGGTGAAACTAAACGACTCACAAAGTTGAAATGAGTAAAAAGTGCTTCTATAAATGCCATTTTTACATCGGTTTCACTGGCCTTGTATGCAGCAATGGGGAAAACAGGCGACAGATGCCCTTGTATGTCCCAAGAAGATCAGTTGTTTGCCAAAAATCGTCCCCTTCTCACGCCCTTAATCTCAACCGAACATAAGCAAAACCAAACTGAACTGAGCGGCACAAGGGCGCCCATTGGCTGGCACAGCTGCTGTGCTGCTGCCCAAGCGTCCTATCACCCAATCAGCTTCCAGCTCTTTGCTGTGCACGTGTCCCTCCAGCCAATCACAGTCTCACTGCCAACTGTCACTCAAGCGACTCTCTCCCCACCCCCCCCAGCTGCCCGCCCTGAGCTGGGCCTGTGGGTGGGCAGAAGCTTTAAAGCTTTTAACAAATACAGCCCCTTACTCCACAGCTGTACGCTCCCTTCTCCTGAGAGGCACCAGGGCACTGAGCTGCACACAGCGAAACAATTTCTTCGGTGAGAGTACATTTTCCTCCTTCCTTTGTGTGCAGAATCCACAGTACGAACAAGACTGGTGTCAACTGGCAAATTAGTTTTGCTGCCCTGCTACTGCCTTTTCACACACATAACAATCACTTTCATAAATGAGATCTGTGTGATTCTGTTCCTTTGGGAAGAAGAAGGGGTTTTCTGCTCAAGAAGGGGTTTTCCCCTCAGAAATGCCCCAATGGCTTCTCTGCTTTTCTGATTAGTGAGAGCAATGGGGTTTTTTTGAAACTGACATAGTGAACTTCAAGAAGGTTTATGATCACCAGATGGGGGCAGAAACTGTGATGAAGAAATAGGGGTGAGAAGAAGATAATAATTTGAATTATTGCCTTAGGAATGGTGAGAGAATGGCTTCCAAGTGTCCTCAAAGTACTGAGGCAGCTCATGGTCTTCAGCACATGAAAAATTCCTGCCCCACAGGGCTAACTAGATGCATATGTGTGTGAAAGATTTGATGTGCCAGATTTGGTGCATTTTCCATGTTCTTTTCCCTGAGGAGCTCTATCTTGCTGACATTATAAACAAGCAGACACTACATGTATGCGAAGCAGGGAAGAAATAAAAACAGGATGTTAAAAAGAATCATGTTATAATGAGACTTTTTTGCATTACAGTAGGATTAAGAGTGTGGTCCTGAATCTGACTTTTAAGCAGGACTGGAGCGTTTTATTTTGAATTGGTGAATATTGTTTCTAAGAGTGGTGTGATATTTTTGTTCTTTGAAATTTCATACCTGATATATCTGAGAGTAGAAGATGTGAATGGGATGAATATCCCTTACTCTTAGAAAATTCTAAAATAGGTTTTACCTGTTCTGACCAATAATTACCAGACAGATGAAAGATATTTGATTTATCTCTTCCTCCTTCCAAAAACTCCTAAACAAAAGTTAAGTCTGTGTGAAGAAATCAATTAATCGCTGGTGGGACTAGAAAAAAAGTAAACAATTCCATTTACAGCTTTTCTATAGTTCAGGAAATTTTTAAACATGAAATGTTGTCATTTTACCCATGGCACCTTCCCAGATTTCACTTTCTCATAAATGAGACCAGCTATGGGAAAAAATAGTCCCAACTACAGCCTTAATTTCCCCAAACTTCAGGTGGACTCTGCGTGGGAAGGTTTCACTGTGCCATGTTCACACACAGGCAGGTGGGAACAAGTTCTGGCAGACTTTCAAACAGCTTGGGCTGAAGCTCACTCTGGGATGGAGGCTGTGAGTTGTGTAAGTGGCAAAAACTTAGCAAAGATGGTTACCTTGGGTACAACGCTGAGCTAACACACTTTGTGGGCCGCATTTATGTCACATATGAGTCTTCTTTCTGCTCTCACACAGGGTAATTGTCCGTACCTAAAGAGAAAAACAAGAGGTCCTCTGATGTGTTCCCTGCTAATATGAGTCACAACATCTTACTGTCTTTCCAGAGGAGAAATGCGTGCTGCGAGGGAGACTTGAAGGTTGCGAGGCACCTCCTCTGTAGGTCTTTAACGAAGCTTTTCTGACCTTGGAAGTGCTGTATATCCAATCAGGGATGCACTGGAAAACACAAACTCTTCGGGCTGTGCTATGAGGGGCAAGTGGCAGTGAGCTTGCCTCAGGTCTCTCAGGCTCTGGAAGACCACTTTGTCATGTGCTGTGGAGAAGTCACCAGGCATCCCTCTGGTATAGGCAGTTGCTGGAGAATTTTTTTCAGGTATATAAATTGATTTGATTTAATTTATAGCACACAAAGGTGCCTTGCATCTTCCTTGGGTGGTAGAGCCTTTTGTTTCTGGTACCATTGCTTCCTGAACCTCTGAGCGATGGTGCCCTTCTCCTTTAAGGAAGGGAAATAGAGGAAACACTCCCTCTCAGTTCCCAGGACAACAGCCTTCATGAGAGAGTATTTTCAGGTCAGGAATCACATCTCATTCTGTTTTTTTACTGCCCTTTGTGACTTCTTTGTACTCTTTTAGAGGTAGAGGCCACCAGCATTTCTAGGCTTTGTTCTGTTCCTCATCAAAATTATCCCCACTGTAACTCTTACATAAGCCTGTCACTCCAAACCCCCATTCCCCCGCCCTGGTAAATGCTTCTGCCTTTTTTTCTATAGGTCTTGCCATACTCAGAGGCTCACCAAGCACATTTCCAAACTTACACCCACCTCATGAGCTGCATGCCAGGGATTCTACAGCTCATTTATCTTCCTCGCCTGGCTTTGCTGTTGCCTGCAATCAGGTGTGCTCTCCGGGAAAAAAAGGATGAAATGAGGAGCAGGCTGGGGCTTTGTGTAAAGTCTTGTTTGCTCTTGCTGTTTCAGGTGTTTGGGAGCAGCACCTTTTTTTCTAACCTGAGCATTGATGGTAAGAGCAGGACCCCTTTGTGCAGTCACCTCTTTTGCCTGTGCCTTGACTCAAACCTGGTTTAATACCAGTTTGTGGGACTCTTGGGAAGAAGTAATTGGAAGTGTACACTCACTGTACCACACATGAGGGGACGGAGCTGTCAGCTCCTTTTTATTTCTAAGAATTGAGGTGCAATCCAGCAACACTAAGATCACCAATCTCTTTTCCTGGAATTGAAGTAACATCCCTCCCATGCAGGAGAAGCCACTTCTTATCTTTCTTAGAGCCAGGATAGGGAGTGATAAAATCACAAGCACTATGGTATTGAATTGGCATGTTACACGGGAATCCATGTTCCCTGGGATCCATGCCACTATATCTAACAACAAAGTTTCAGTCAGTACCTGAATTCTATAGCAAAACACTTTGGACTGCATTTCTCAGTCTTTACCTTGCACACTGTTGATCAAGGCCACCTTGCCAGGAACAGGGCTCCAGCCAGACAGGCTGGCAGGACTGGCACTGCAGCAGCTGGATTTCAGATCTCATTCTTATGCAGCCTATGTACTGCAGTCGCTTTCATCCTTGCCCTTAACTTCTGTTTGCTCAATGAAAGCAGCACGTAGGCAAATAACATTTTGCATTTTAAAAGAGTTTTAATTTGTATCTGTTTTCAAGGTACACACCAAGGCTAATGAATTGTCACTCCATTCTCTAGGATGCACAGGAACAACTGACTAAAATTAGCATTAATTAGCTGAATTACTATACCATCAAGAAGCTTCCATTGAGCTTGGGGTCTTGCTGCAATAGGTTTAGGATGAGCAAGTTGTGCAAAGCTGGTATGGGTTGGTGTAGTTGCCATTATCACTTTGGGAAGAGGTGATCAAAGAGTGACTTTGTTCTTGACGTGCCACAGCTAAAGTTTCAGACCCAATGGAGAGCCATAATGAGCAGTGGATCCTCATTGTTCTTGAGTTCACTTTGCTTCCTATTTGAATGTTGCTACAATTCCATGTCTTACTTATTAATTTGATTTTACTCATTACACTGCTCCCACTTAGTGCATGGTCCCATGAATGCTTGCAATAGCTGACCAGAGGGGCTGGAATACCACACCGAAGAAGAGAAGGACTTGAAGTAATTGAGAGGCTGTGGGAACCTCTTTTTCAGGAGATGTGTTTAAATACAACCCCTTTCTTAAGAAGAACAACCTATTCTGTCAAGGGCAAGGGGGGTTTGGTTCAGTTAGATAATTCAAGGGATCGGCTAGAGAGAAGGGATGGACAATCTTTCTCTAGGGCACTCTCATCTCTGAAAGTAGAAGGTATTTCAAATCTCTTGTATTCTGCCCTCCAACATTATGGCAGGATAAGGTCCTATCTGAGGGCCAGGTCCTACCTGATGGCAGGAAGTCTAGAAAATGGGTACTTGCAACTCTATCTCTGTTCCAGGCAGTCTTTAGCACTCCTCTGTGAAGAGGAATTACCATAAGAAATTTGCAATAGGCAGGTCAAAAATTTTGGTAAAAGCTCCTCACTGTCCACAGGGTTCCCTTTCTGCTTCCACTGGCATCACATACATGTTGATAAACATTTAATGTGTTGTGAGCATGAACGAAATGTACCAGATTTGTAGTTCTGAAGTTGTGTCCTGATCTCCTCTCTCTAGTTCACTGAGACTATTCTTCATGTAGGCTTGTTTTTCAAACCTGTTACAGAAAACAGGGGAAAAAAAGACCCACCTAATTTTCCTTATGGCCTATCTGCTATGCCTTTTATTCAGGGAAGGCTTCTCCTGGATTAGATGGTTGCTTTCGTGCCTTGGCAGCAGTCTACTTAAAATTTGATGGATAAAACCAACTAATTTCACCCAGTTCCTCTCACTAGTGATGAATGATTATTAAAGGGGTAGCAAAATCAGGCTGGAATTATGCTGCAGAAACCACACCGGCTTTTTGGCTTAGTTTAATGATGCAGGAATATTTAACATTGCTTCTTGCTAACTTCCCTGTGCTTCCCCATTCTTCCCAAAATGAAGCAATGGTGTCTTTGGCCTGAGACAGACCCACTGGTGACCTCACAAAATCAGATTAAAGAGTAAGAGAACCAGAGTTTCAAAAGCAGGTGCAAACCTACAATTACAAAAGCTGTACAAGATGACAACTGCTAAAATAGATGGAAACTACTGATTTTTGGAAGGTGGAAGTTTAAACCAGTTCAAATTAGTGGCTGTTTTAAGAAACTCCACTCTTTACTGTCCTCCAATACTGTCCTCCAGCAGGTTCACTGCTGTCTATGTTGACATCCCTGGAGATTAATCCATTATGAGATGTTTCTCCATACCACATGACAGGCAAATGCCGGGACACTCTGTTCGTGCTGGGATATCAGCCAGCTGTGTGCCCTGACAGCTGGACACTGACCCAAATCAGCGCATCCAGCCTTCACAAGGTTTCTGGCCTCTCAGCAAAGCAGAATAAACTTATTTTGCCATGACACATCTTCTGCAGTGGAACTGATTCATCTTTTCCATGCATCTGCCCGCAATATACCACACAGTCAACTTCTGACATCTTAAGGGCATCTCAGTGTCCCACACTTTCAGAGCAACCACACAGTAAATTTAATCTCTCCTCCACTCTGTCTGGAAGAATTAGGAGGGAGGAGGCGTATCCAGCCCACTTCACATCTCCTAGGCCATGAGGGGATTCTCAAGGTTTTCTTCTGAAAGAACAGTGCTCACAGTCTTACTCCCCACCTTCTTTGCAATGAATGCTGTGTTTCAAGTTTCCCTCAAGTAAGGAGACTTATTTCTCCTTAAACCCCCTATAAAAGGCCAAGAAATCCCTACAAAAGGCAAAGCCAAGGGATAACCTCTTTCCTCCCTTTGCCCTGTGTTTGTTCACCAATGTTTCTTGGGGAGGTTTGGCAGATGGGCCTTTGATGTGCCGGCTCTGACAGCCCAGCCTGGCCCAGCCCCTCTCAGATCCTCAGCAATCCCTCCCACGCACGGCATGGGTTGTGCCAGTTGCTGAAGCCTGGCCTGCGAGACACAGAAACACGTGAATTAACTGAGTTTATGAATTATAAGTAGATGGAGAGGGGATAAATTTTAGTCCTCTAAGTGGGTTAAACCTGCAGGGCTGCTTCAGACTCAGGTTTTATTTCTTTGGTCGCTTCTAAACTCTGGAGGGAGGATCTTGTCGGAAAGAGCTGTTTAGGTTGTGTTAAAGGTGTAAGTGGTAGAAGCATTAAGAAGTAGCAGTAGAAAGGAGGGGAGGATGGAGATACTTCCTTCTCCTTTGGAGATGTTGCTGCTGTCTTGCATTCCCTGTAAGGATTCAGGGAAATGTTGGGAGTTCCTTACTTGTTTTCTGGAAGCAGACAAGAATTTGTGTGATGGAACACTCAGTATTTTATTTAATCCATACTCCATTATACTTGAAATGGGCTGTCTTAATATTTCCTGCATTAGAAAGTATTATTATGTCAGTCAGCAGAAGAGGAAAAAAAAGCTCTGATTGCGCAGATAGCCCCTAGTAAATAACATTGCTTTGCTAAGTTTAGGAAGAGGTGTCCTCCTTTTTTCCTTAGGTGAACATTTATTTTTTGGAAAGATGAAACACCTGACTCCTAAGCTAGCAGAAATGTCCAGCTACAGATCAGAACATTATGATACTTCTGTTGACTAAAAGACCTTGTGGTCTGGTAGAAAGTGCTGCCTTTCTCTGTGGCCTGAGGTCAGCTATTTCATAATCATCAGAGAGTAATGACTTGCTCAGGGCTTGTAATTTTTTATTATATTGAAAAAAAGTAAGCAAGTAGATGGTATTCAGGGAGTCAGGGTGTAACATTAATTTCATAATCACATAAAATACACACCTTTGTGCTTCATAGTCTTCTAGATTAGGATTTTGAGCAGGAAATTAAGAGAATAGAAGAACAGTTAGCTTGCTGATCAACCTTTTTCCAAGACAAGATAGTGTGTTCCTGTTTTTAAATATTTCCATGTAAAAGGGAGGAAAAAGTTCATCTCTTCTTCTGGGATAGTCTTCATCTTTTCAACAGATCTTAGGCAGATTTATAATCTTTAAGAATGTCACCCTTAGGTTGTAAAGTTAATTTATTTTCATTCCCTAATTACATATGAGATGTGCTCAGTTTACAAGTTAAAACCTGAGTGGTTTTTTTTGTTGTTGCTTTTAATTTTTTTACCATGCTGGCTTTGCAAACTCTTCCTGGAACTAGACGATAAACATTCTCTGCTTCCAATGCTACTTCTAGCTATATCAGTTACCCAGGGTATGAGACGAAGGTTTGTGAGAGGAAGGTTATATCATTGGCAAAATGGGAAGCAGGATAAACTCCTGTTTACGTCTGTTCAGTTGCAGTGCATCTGTACAGTGAGCTAGAGGAAAACTATATCATCAGGCAGATCCTATGAAGGTTGAAACGACAATAATTTATGCCAGCTGCCCAGAGACACTTTCTGTTACCATGTTATACTAACAAACATTAATGTCCTGAAATACAGAACAGCATAACTCTGTCATTTTGAGAGACCTTACTTTGCTGCAGCTGAGCATCTGGCCCTGTGAGCTGATTTCATGTTTCCTTTTGGAGTCATTATCTCTTTGGCTGTGGGAACACACATCCCATGCTTATGCTTGAATCCAGAATGTTTGACTCAGTGGTAATATATATAAACCCTAAGAACTATTGAACATCTTTGTGCTTCATAAATATTCTGATAGACCTGAGCAAACTCCCAAAGTCCTGGCCTAGTATTCATTGCAATTTAATTTATGGCATGTATTTCCCCCACTATTTCCAGCAGCTTAGCTGAGGAATCTGGAGGAAGCATTGCCAGGATATATGAATTTTCAGAAATTCACATCTGGGAATGGACATGCCAGATTAACATTAATAAATGGCATGGAACACTGGCTGACTGGTGAGTGTGACAAAGCCATCTATTTTCCTCACCTTTCTAATAGGTCGCTTCAGTCAGTATGTTCAGTCTCCCAGGTGAGATGAGAAGGCAAAAAAAATTAAGTCTGATTGGAATTGAGGCTTGATTCTGACATCTGTGGACATACAAAATACCTATTTCTCTCTCAATACTGATTTTGTCAGCAGATCTGGGTCACGAAAGGCTCGCAGGGTTGGTTTTAGGAGCTGAGCCATTGTTTTGCTGAAGAAAGTTGGTAAATCCTTGTACTAGTTTGAAAGCAACCCAGTGAGAGACTCAAAATCAGAACTACAATTTAATAGGAAAATAAAAATAAATGCAGTAGTACAGAAACACTGACAGAGCCAGGATACAACCTGACACCCTGTCAGGCATGGTGGTGGTAGCAGTCCAATTCAATGGTGGCTGCCCTCCTCCTGAAGTGATAAATGTGGTTCTGTTGAAGCTGTGATCCTGCAGAAGGGTCTGATCTTCCTCTGAAGGTCCAGTAGTGGTTATGAAGCTCTTGTCCTCTGGAAACCCAGTAGGTAAGGGCTGAGTGTGGTGTTAAAAACCTCAGATTGTATCCAGGTAGGAATGCTTGGTTCCTCCTCCTGGGCAGAACATCTCACAGTGGGATGATGTAATTTTATGAGTCATGGAGTGAGGTTAGATGGCCCATTAACAGAAGATATCCCTCTGGAGAGAGTTAGCGGGGATGTGTCATGGAAGAGAAACAGAACACTGCCCCACCTGGTTTTAACAGATGGTGATAGAATACATACTTTGATTCCATCTTACACTGTAACCTAAGACAATCCTTTACAACGAAAATGTTGTAATTAAGGGTGTTCATTTGCCCCACCTGAAATTCATAGTCCGGACTGATCTGGGGAAATGCAGATAGTATGTTGGAAGTCTAGAGCTTTAGGACAGATGGGGGTCATCGGGTACACAGTGGTATTTTCACAAAGCTCGACCCTTTATATCAGAAAAAGGTAATTTACTGCTTTGCTTGCATTTATGGCTGCTTGATGGCTGTTACACAAACTGAATTGATATGCCTGCAGAAAGCTTGTGACAGAGAGGCCACTTCGTGGCTCCTACATTGCTACTCCATCCCAGGGATGGTGCTTTTATTTGGAATAAATATATGTCTATTTAAACTAATGACTTGCAAAGACAAATGGCCAGGTGCACTTTTTTGGATGGGATAGACTTAATTTTGTTCCTAGTAGCTGGGAATGGGCCATGTTTTAGATTTGTGACCAAAACATTGCTGATAACCCAGGGATGTTTTTGTTATTGCTGCGTGAAGCCAAAGGCTTTCCTGCTCCTGACCCCACCCCAGCAGAGAGGAAGCTGGGAGTGTGCTGGGAGCTGGGAGGGGACACAGCTGGGACAGCTGACCCTGACTGACCCAAGGGACATACTACACCATATAGTGTCATGCTCAGCATACAAACCTGTGACCAAATGTCCTTAATTTTGCCCATGACTCATTTGCTTTGGCAGCATCTGGAGCTGCAAACTTGTCCATGGACACTTGAAGTGATTGATCTGAATTACAGAAGAGGCATGGCGGGGGGGTACAAGGAGTGAAGCCCCGAGCCCCTCCTGATTTACAGCTGTGAAGCCAGTGCCCTCTGCAGCAGAAAGTGGAAAGATGGAGATCTACAAGCACCCTGTTATCACGCAGGAGTGAGGAGAGGCGGCTCACATTTTATTAGAGCTGGCAGAGGTACAGAAAAAGTCTCCTCCCTCTCATCCTGCCTTGCTTTGCCTTTTGACTGCAGTGATGGACCGGAGAATGCAGATGATGAGGTCTGGTGGTCTTATCCCCAAGGGAGCAGATTCTGCATGATGTAGGCGCCCCATTTTAAAGATTGCAGTGCATGGCATAAAGAGAAGTAATAACCTATATAAAGACAAAACTGAGCATGTTGTGAATGTTGTCACAGCAAACTCCATCTTCCTCATACCTGGGGAATTAATGTCTGACCTGTCCTGGCTTCTGTGACAGCAGAGTGGATCAGTTTTACCTTAGGGCAATATTTTGCAGAAAAAACTGAGATTTCTGCATCTTATTTTTTTTTTTTTCAATCTTCCATCTAATGCATTTAGGGGTTTTGAGACCTCAAGAAGGCCGTTTCTGAGGAAGGGAATTTACTTCCTTTCATATGCAGGTAAGTGGTTTTATTACTAGAAGAAAAACCTCATGAAATGTGAAGCTTACAGTTCAGCTTTTTTGATTTTATTTTTACATCTATCAGTATTTGTGTGAAATCTGTAAAACCTTAGAAATGCTGCAACTTTGATCACAGTTACAGGCTACATTGCAACTGCTCCACTCACAGCTCATCAAGGAACTTGGTGCTGCAGGAATGGCTCAGAAGGGACCAGCAAGAGCTGGAAAAGGAAAATCATCTTCTGGCATAAAATCCTAATTGTACCATTAGTAAGGCAGTGACCTGTCTAAACAGGGAGGGGTGGCTAAGGAGTGTCATGTAAGTAAAAAAAAAAAAAAAA
>VXAC01003892.1:880173-1029401 GCA_013399225.1 Rhipidura dahli
AAAAAAAAAAAGAAAATTCAGTCTTCATTTGCAAATCCCTGCAGAAGATGGGCAGAAGCCTGTGTGCAGTGGCAGCTGGTAGGAAAAAATCACTGTATACATGTGCATGGATTGTGTATGTGTGGAATTGTAGGGGCTCAGGTGGAACCATAGATGGATCCAGAGAATATCCTAAATTGGAGGGGTCCTATAGGGACCATCAAACACAACCATTCCCCTGGCTCTGCACAGGACAACCCCAAAATCACACCATGTGTCTGAGAGCATAGTGCAAACTTCTTGAACTCTGTCAGGCAGCTGGTATGGAGGATCCTTGTGCTTGTTGCCTTTGGGAAGAGACCTTGTCACAGGTCTCCTGTGAGTCTGGAACTATTATACAAGTGACATACCATCCTTATGGAGGGGTCTGTGCAAAAAGAACCTCTTCTCATTAACCACAGTAGTGGTTATGCATGGTAGTGGTGCCATGAGCTTCATAAAGTCTGCACAAGTAATTCTCCCACGAGACTGAAACCAGTCAGGGTAATTTTAGGGAGATGAGAGGGTAAAGCCAGGAGGAAATACATTTACTTAGTTTTAATGGAATAGTTTTTCAATCACTTATATCTCTTCTGGCTGTAAAGGAGAAAAACAATAGTATTAAGGCACTACATGGATCTACTCTATTAAATTGACCCAAATTCTGTATCTTTATAAAGCTGCAACAAATGGGAGCTCCAACAAGGAATACATTCCCTCATGTCTTCTCCTTTTTTCTTGTGTCTGTAAATGTGGCTTATTCAACAGCCAGTGAGGTAGTTATTATTAACACAGAGGAGAACTGGAGTAGTTTACTGAAAATCCTGTCTTACAGCAAATGCAAAGCAAAGGTTTAGGTGAATCAATTTGCTGTTATTATGGTGTCCTTACATGGTCTCCAGCAGAAAGCTCTGTTGAATTTACGGCTACATTTTGTATCACTTTGAAGTATTAACTACTTAATTCTACTGGTTCTGCTGCCGATGATAACCCAGATGTTTTATCACGGGCAGTGGTGTGGATTCTTACAGGTGCTTATGTGCCAGTTCCTATTCATTTCTGCAGGAGCTGGGTTTATCTGCTCAGTTGTATCCAGAAAATGTATATGCAGCACTCTGAGCTCAGACTGCTGCCAAGTTTTTGTTCATTTTAACCTGCATCTTTCATCAGGGGATGTTTTCCCTTTAAAAGATTGACACCTTCAACTCTTGGGATTATTAAAAAAACCAAAATAAATCATTCATTGCTTCCCTCACTTTTTCAAGTTTTCTTTAAATAACAAGAGCCAAAGGTAGAACTACCTTCACAGAATCATCATCATGCTTTTTTCCACCAACTTCCATGGAACATTAAACTAGCTGAGGACCTAAAAATCGATAAACATGACCTGAGGATACATTAAGAGACAAAATTCCCAAAGATTTCATTCTAGACTGGCCCCACACCTTGGGTCTTGCTTTCATTATGAATCTTGTTAATGGACATTATAAATTAGAAATTGTGGATTTATTTAACTTAAGACATTGGTTATTGAGCTCTTTTCAATGTTTGACTTTCAGTAAATGGTGCCTTTCAACAATGATCCCTTAGCTCAAGTTTTAAAAAAGAGCTGTGAGAAGTCATTGGCTTGGAGAAAGGGGATTTTTTTAAACATGTCTTACGGTAAATGTATATATATTTGGGGCTGGGCTACAGAATAGATGGCAAAACCTTTTCCCACTTGCTTTCCCTGTAACGAACGTTCCCACAGACTCTGCACAGACAGGAAGAAAAAGAGTGTCAAAAGGAGAAAGAACCTATGGGACTTATGAGATTTGTAATGGACAATGCTCATGTGATTTATAACCCCTCTGAACTTTTGGTGCTTCTGGTTTCCAGGTCAGATCCTGCTTCAAAACTGGCCACACTTTGCAAAGAATTTGGAACAGATGGAATTGATGAATTCAGGGGTTGGAACTAGATGATCTTCAACATCCCTTCCAACCAAAGCAATTCTGTGAATTCTAATTGCCCCTTTACACCTAAATTATTCTTGTGGTTCTACTGTTTTGTATCAAAAGCAGTGTGCAAGTCTTTTCCCAGGAGGAAAAGTATGTGAAACCTACAGTGTACTTGTGAGACATAGAAAGTTGGAGGAAAGAAAAATGCTGCTTTAAAATCAACTTTTTCCCCATCTCATGGGTCCAAAAGCACTGACAGTTTTGATTTTGGGGCTTAAATTATATTGCAGTGGCTGTTGGAAACTGCAGACTGAAATGTCAGTGTTGCTGGAATATAATAGTACAGTGCCAGTAAATATCTCTGGATTTAGCTCTCATGTATTCTTTTTTTTTATTTAGTATTCCCTCAATAACTTTGTTGTACATGCTTTCACACAGATAGTTCATTTCTTTCAAGGTGGTTGAACTGCCTAGCAACCTTATAAAAATAAATTTTGGTGTTCCCTAGTAATGGCTGAAAACAGTGGAGCTTACATTAATGCAACTGTGGTGTTTTGAGAGGTAGTGACTGAAAAGCCCTGGCCTATTATTATTTTCATCAGAAATAATTCTAAGAGGAAAAACATTTCTGAGGATTTAATGAAGCTGATTGGTAAAGAATCAAGTAAAATATGGCTATTAAGTAAATCATCCTACTTAAATGGTGACTTTGAAAGATGTCAATGAGAGATGTGTGTCCACACATTTTTTATGCCTTTGAAAATGCTCTTTTCTTCCCAGGAGAAAGAATAAATTGAAGCCTTCTGGAAAAGAACAAAACCAACCATAAACTGCTTTGCATTTATATCACTCAGCCCCCGGAGACGTAGATGGCTGTTCTAGTGTGAATGACATATTCAGTCTTACCAAGATTTAAGTGTGAAACTGCAAACACTTAATACCAATTTCAGAGCATACTTCTCTGAGTAGTTTGCCCAGTAGTATTGTATTTATTATTTACAAGCAGAAATTATGTGTGAAGTAGTTTCTAGAAGATCATGCTTGGATGAAAATTACGTCTTGCAGGGGTGATTGCAGAGTTTGTAGGAAGATGACTCTTAACTGATAGATTAACAGAAATGTCTGAGCCTTTGTCAGCATGAAACAAGGTCAAATGAATTTCACATTAAACATACAATTTTCAGAATTTTATTTTGAACCTTCTGATACTGAAGACTACCAGATGGAAATAATAGAACAATCCCTGACACAGTCTAGAAAAGACACTGGAATACTTGCCTTTCTCAGCACAGACTGGTTCGTGTTTAGCCACTGTCAACATTTGCTTCTGCGCAGCTTTCCAGCCACCCTGTCCCCAGCCTGGAGCACTACAGGAGCTTGTCAGGAAATGAGGGAAACACCCAGTCCTTGGTCTTCTTGAACCTCATCCTACTGGCCGCACGCCATCGATCCAGTTTGTCCACCTCCCCCTGCAGAGCCTTCCTACCCTCCAGCACACTGGTGCTCCCACCACCTTTGTGCCATCACAAATTTATTACTGAGAGTACCCTTGATGCCCTTGGCCACATCAGCAGGACAGATACTAAACAGGACCGGGTCCAGGGGACAGCGCTACTGACCAGACACCACCCGGATGAGGCACCATTCACCACCACTCTGTGGACCCTGTCCTCACAGTTCTTAAGCCAGCAAGGATTTCACCTGCCCGAGCCCTGGGCTGATGGCTTTCCTGGGACTCTGCTGTGGGAGACAGAGTCAAAGGCTTTGCTCAGGTCCAGGGAGACTCCATCCACCGCTTTTCCTTCAGCTCTGAGGTGGTTCAACCTCTTGTCGAAGGACATCCCATTGCCCAGGCAGGACCTGCCTTTCCTAAACCTGCGCTGGCTGTGCCGGATCCCTCGGTTATCCTCTGTGGGCCGTGTGTTCTCACTCACGTCCATCTGCTCCAGAACCTTGCCGGGCCCCGAGGTCAGGCTGACAGGCCTGCAGTTCTCCGCATCCTCCCTGCTGCCCTTCTTGGCCGTGGGTGTCACACTGGCACCTCCAGTCGTCTGGGACCTCATCACTGCCCAGGACTGATGAGAAAGGACAGAGAGAGGCCTAGCCACCTCTTCCACCGGCTCCCTGAGCACCCTTGTGGGACTCCCGGCCAGCCCCCTAGACTTGTCAGTGTCTAAGTGGCTCTGCAGGTCACTAATGACTTCCTCATGGATTACAGGGGCTTCGGTCTGCTCCTCGTCCCTGCCTATGGGCTCAGGGGGCTGATTGTCTGTGGCATAGAGGGTCTGACTGGTGGAGACTGAAGCAAAAAAGGCATTCAATACCTCAGCCTTTTCCTCATCCTTTGTGGCCATATGCAACCCCTCATCCAATAAAGAATGGAGATTTTCCTTGGCCCTCCTCTGTTGATAATGTCTTAAACAAACGCTTTTGATTGTCTTTTACAGTAATGGCCAGATGAAGTGCTAACAGAGCTTTTGCCTTCCTGATTACCTTTCTGCTGGAGGTGGGGACCATGGGGTGGGACACGGTAGGCTGGGTAGGAAAAGCAGTTTGGCAGGGCATGGGGCTGCTTTGGGGATGTTTAGGGGAGGAACACATGGCAGGACAAGAGAGAGCTGCAGGTCACTGGGAGAGGAACAAGCCCAGGCAAAGTCGATGGGCAAAAGCCTAACAAAAGGCCTTTGTGGCCAAGGGTGTCTCCATGTCTCTCCTGACAAGGCGAGGCCAAGCCCAGCAGGCCTTTGTGACCTGCGGTTGCATCACGCCCAGAGGCCATTGTGACACAGGTCCACTCGGAGGGCGCTTCTAGAAACAAACCCCTCGAGTTGTCACTCCCAGGAGAGCAGCGCTTTGAGGAGGCAGCAGTTCTCTCACGAGGCAGCAGCTTCCTCAGGAGACAGCAGCTCTCCCAGGTGCTCGTGGCCAGTGTTCGTCAGAGCACGGCCAAGATGTGGAAAAGGCAGGAGGCGAATGCCCACTGCCAACCCCGTGAGGAGCAGCCGCTGCTGTCCAAGCGGCGACAGGTGAGGGACGGGGTCGGAGGGAGAGTGTGCAGTGGGACCTGGGGGAGGGCTGCGGGCAGAGACCGGCAGCCAGGCCTGGCACCAGGCCCTGCTCTGGAGAAAAGTGCCAACCCCAAAAGTGCTAACCCAACACGGCCGAGGTGCAGCAATGGCTCTGAGGCAGAGAGCGCAGCTGGGAACCCAGCCCAGCCCGGCTGCAGTGGCCAGCACCTGACTCGGGGCCAGAGCTGGGCTTGCCGGCATGCGGGGGGACAAGGCGCCCGCAGAGCCGCCTCCATGCCGCGCCTCCTCCTGCTTCCCACAGGTGCCCCAGAGGCAGCCGCAGGCAGCAGCGCAGCTCACACGGGTAACCGTCACGCCCCTCCATGGGGACAGACTGGTCCCCAGACCGGTCACCTCACGGACACCTGCCGGACTTGGAACGCAGGAGGAGAGCCTGGAGGGCGGGCACTCGCTGCCCCGCAGCGGCACAGTCACACGGCCAGCCAGGTTGTCCGTGTCAGACTTGCCGCCTCTCCATGGCCCTCCATTGATAGTGGTGCCCCCGTACTTACTCAGCCCTGAACCACCAAGAGCAGCCTCGGCCAGGGTCAAGATGCCCCCTCTGCCAGCAGCAGCAGCCTCTGGGTTTTTACCCAGACGCAGAGCACAGTCCGGGGGCCCCGTGGCCAGCAGCCACCGACAGCTTGTGCCACCTGCTCCATGGGGCACGAAGGCTGCTGACGGGGCCTGGAAAACACCTTCCCCGGACTGCAGCCCTGCTGCTGAAGGGCTCTGGAGAGGGTCAGCGGCAAGGCAGGGCCATCGCCTGCCGCCCCTGCGACCTGCAAGGGGCGTGCCGCTGCGCACAGGGACCCAGCCTGCTGGGCAGCACCCGGGGCACACCGAGAAGGAGCAGCTCACTGAGGTGCAGGAAGAGCAGGGGGTCAAAACATCCAGAGACCTGCTTAGGAGCCTCACCCCGTGCCCGTGGGAGGACACATCCATCAAGTCCACCTGCACCCAGGAGCAGTCAAGTGTCTGCCAAGAGGCAGATGCAGAACCCCAGGTGCTGCCCAGTGCTCGCGGCTTGGCCCAAGGCTCCCCAGGAGAGATGGGAAACTCCTCAGAGCTCCTGTCTCCTGCCCTGGTTGCAGAGCTGTGCTCTGGCTCTGACAACTCTGGGCCCTGGGACACTTTTCTAAAGGAGCCAGAGGAACAATGGGAGGAGGAAGAGCTCCCAGACAGAGAGGCTGCAGGAGACGGGGACAGCGACCCACAGAGAATGTCGCTTGCCCCCTTGAAAGAGACAGCGGCAGAGGTAGCACCTTCTGCCCTGGACAAAGATTACTGGGACGAGGGGCCCAGCGAGCTTTTCCTCACCTCAGAGCCTGAGGAAACCTCAGGCTCCTCAGCGTCTCCCTCGTCTGGAGGCTCCAGTGAGGAGAGGGAAACTCGTGGGCCAGCAGAGCAAAGCGCACAGGCCAAGCTGCTGTGCACGGAGACCGAGGGTGCTTCAAGGCATCTTCTGCATATGGAGGCAGAGGAGCTGGAGAAGCTGGAGGAAGACATCCTCTCCTCCCTGGATCAAGAAAGCCCCTCAGTGTGGCACAGCTTTTGCAGCTGGAGCGAAGACTGCACAGGAGAGACTGAAAACTGCTCACAGCTCGTGCCTCCTGACCTGTTTGCAGAGCTGTGGTCTCTCTTTAACAACAAGGACGCTCCATCCAGGGACACCCGGATAGATGAGCTCCTGGCAAAGTGGGAGGAGGAAGAGCTCCCCGACAGAGACGCTGCAGGAGAGGGGGACAGCGAGCCGGAGAGCTCATTGTGTCCCCCCCTGCAAGACAAAGAAGTGGAGCCAGCAGCTTCTCCCCTGGGCAGCGATCCCTGTGGCGAGGGGCAAAGTGAGGTTCTCCCCACAGCGCTGCCCAAAGAGGCAAAGATGTCGGCTGGAGCCTTGCCTGCCAGTCCCTTGGAGGAGGCTGGTGCAGCATGCAGGGAGGCTGGCTGTGCCCAGGCCAGCCTTGTCCAGGAAAATCCGGCTGGGACTGGGGTGCCAGCAGGGGCTTGCCCAGTGGCCGCCCAGGCCCTGGCATGCAGTGTTCCTGCTTCCCCTGCTGGCACGGCCACCGTCCCACAGCCCCCGGCCCCACGGCGATGGCGCTCCATCGCCAAGACGGCCCGGCGGGCTCTGCGGCGCCTCTTCTCCTTCGGCTGCCTCAGGGGGCAGCCGGAGGAGTGAGCCTGGCCGCCAGCACCAGGCAGACGCCAGGAGATGGCCGCTCACCCTCAGGCTGCGCACCTCCCAGAGGCAGCCGCAGCTCCCACCGGCAACGACGGCACGGGGAGCCACGGAGAGGATTATCCCACGGATGGAGGGATGGACACGTGGATGGAATAGATGGCGCCCAAGGCAACCGGTTGCCACAGGTAGGTCCTGCTGCCAGCCCCAGCCCAGCACTCCCAAGCCAACTGGAAGGCAGCCTGGTCCAGGAGAGCCGGCTGACGAAGGATTACAGCGCTGCCTCATAGAACGGCACCGAAGGTGACTGTGGGTCTGGGCTGCACTGTGGGGGCATTCCCACCCTGTGCCCAGGCCGCATTAGGAGCTGAGAAATGCTCCTTGCGCCGGAGCATTGCAGGCAAAGGAAGGCACGCCCATCCTCCCTCCACGTGGCCTCACTGGATCCCCGCAACATGGACTGGAGAAAAGTGCTAACCCCACAAGACTGACCCGGAGCCCCTACCTGCACCTCCACAAGAACCGCTGGGACCTCTAACTATCGAGAAGTGCAGGGTGAGGAAGGACTGATGGGACACCGCTGGAGCCAAGTGTGGTGTCTGTCTTCGGCTTGAAGTCTCCATCCCCCACCAGCCCTTCCCCCCATTCTTCCCCTCTCTCCTTCTCTCCCTTTTCTTATCCCTTTCTACCTCTCTTTCTCACATTTATTGCTAAATAAAACCCCCATTGTTGGCTTTGGTAGACGGTCTCTTTGGCACCTCAGTTTGTGCAGAAGCATCTCTAATCACATTTTATCAGGGGCTCCAAGCTGGGCACAGTGATGGAGCTGTGGCCTCCGCAGTGCCCAGCACAGAGGGGCAATCACCGCCCTGGTCCTGCCGGCCACACTTGTGCTGACACAGAAGGCCAGGATGCCACTGGCCTTCCTGCCCCCGTGGGCGCATGGTGGCTCATATATGCTTTCCAGCCACCCTGTCCCCAGCCTGGAGCACTACAGGAGCTTGTCATGACCCAAGGGCAGGACCCAGTCCTTGGTCTTCTTGAACCTCATCCCATTGGCCTCACACCATCGATCCAGTTTGTCCACCTCCCCCTGCAGAGCCTTCCTACCCTCCAGCACACTGATGCTCTCACCCTGCATGTTGCTATCCGTGATTTCTCTGAGACTGCCCCCAGTCACATAATATTGTCTGAATAAACAATGATATTAGTTTGGACTGGACTCAATACTGAACCCTGTTCCCCAGTAGTGATTTTCTGTCATCTGGATTTTACTCCATTCACCAACACTCTCTGGTCCAGCTCTTCAGTAATGTTTTAACCCGATAAAGGGTGCATCCACTGGAACCATCAGAAGCCAGTTCCTCTAGGAAAATTCTTTTGGAAATGGTGTCAGAGCCTTACTAAACTCCAGGTAGACACATCCACAACCTTTGCCTCATCCACATAAGCAGGTCACCTTGTAATAGGAGTAGATCGTGTTTGTTCAGACAGGACTTGCCTTTCATGAACCCATGCTGGCTGATCCCCTTGTTGTTCTCTGTGTGCTGTGAGATCACACTCAGGATGATCTGCTGTATGACCTTCCCTGACACGGAGGTCTGGCTGGCAGGCCTGGAGTTCTCCAGAGCCTTCTTCCAGCCAAGGCACACTGACACACAAACCTGTGTGGCCCAGAACTGAGTACTTGGAATTATGTCTGTACCAGTAAATTATACAGAATCAGGAACTGTCCTTTGGTGCTGAAACTCAATTGCATACCTTTTTAGATTTTTGGCATTTTTTCTGGTGTTCTTTTCAACCAGCACTGTCCCAAACTGTTCCTTTCACAGCTCAGTAATTAGCACAGGCAAGTAACCATTCCCAATAAGCAGCATGCAGCAGTTTCTATGCAGCTACACTTTACTGGAGGGTGAGAGAGTGAGGTGGTTTGGACATTTTAGAGTAGCCCTTTCCATGCCAAGCTGTCCCAGTGACAGAGAACAGTCCTAAACAAGCATAATTGGTTAGTATAAATTGAGTTTATGCTTCCTGATTCCTAGATCTTTACCCTAAGCAAAATATCATCTGAATGTTCTGTCTGAAGATTGGCTGCTGCTATCCAAAAATACCTTAGGAGGAATAGCTCTAAGACCAGAAGGATTTAGTTGTTATGATGAACGTTGATTTTAAAAGCAGGAGCTTTGCTTGCTAAAACAAAGTGCAAACTCACGACTGGGAAGAACATACTGATGACTTACTGGGTGTTCTTTCATCAATGCAGATTTATTTTCAAATTACATATTTTCATTGTTTCCAAAGGAAGGTGCTGCTCATGTTAGAGCTCTGCCCTAGTATTAGCAGCTGGCTACCATCAGTTCATTAAACTGCACCGCTTCAAAATGCCAGTAAAGCAGCAGTGGCTGAAGCCACTGCAGCTGGGATGATGTGATTCTGCAATGGGAGCAGCTGTAAACTTTGAACCAGCAGGAGCTGTGCCACCAGCCTGTGCTGGTGGTTTGTGTTGGGGCAGCTGTGCCAGGGTTGGTAATGTGGGAAAACCAGCAGCATAATGGAACCTCAGATATGTCGTTCTTATCTGACTGTTGATGCAGAACTGGCTCAGAGCTCAATATTCGTCTGTCACTCTTGATGTGAGCTCATAAAATCAGTTTGCCATGTAGATATGCAGCATGTATGGAAGAACCAGGAAAATGAACTATTAACCTTATCCTGGTCCAGGCATCAATGGGATCCTTTGGAAACCGTTACACTTCAAGGGCATTTTTGTTAGGTGGTACCTCCAATTATGTTTTCAGTGTAGAATTGTTTTCTTCAGTTTTTCACAAAACCTGAAGCACTGTTTCTAAGATGAAGGACATCGAGCCTCTGATCCTTTCAAGTCTTCTTCAGAATTATGTATTTCCTCCTTCACAGAACTTATGTCTTATCCCAGCAGTTCTATTTCCTAGTGAGTCTTTTCTTAGATGTCTGATATCCATAGAAGTGTTTGAAATCATTAATCTCAGAGACTGGATTCCTTGTATGACTGGAGTATTCAGAAACAGCAGATCTCCCTTCTGAATTAACTTAGCTGGTGACAAATTTTACTGTTTCCTTTCTCCACCTGCTCTTTCTAAGTGCAGCAAGTCCACACTCACAGAGTCACTTGGAACATGTCCTGCTTAAATGCCACAGCCAATAATAAATCAAAATGAAAATGTTACATAAATAGGCCAGAATAAAGCTGGCTTTGCATGCTGCCAGCCTACCTGAGGGAGGTCTGGTTGTCCTTAACAATAACATTAATTTTAGCTTATAATAATTTAACAAGCTTACATATTAAGAAGAGAGATATACAAGTATGCAAACATCAAAAGAGATCAGAAAAAAGCTTGCTGATAACTTTTTCTGCCAGAACACACTGTGACTTGAAATGCTTTGCAGATCAGATTTTTCAGGTTCTTTTTCAGGAATTCTCTTTTAGAAGAAAACCCAGGAGGAAATTTCTGACCTTTTGACTTTTTTCAGAATTAAATATTTAAATTTTACTATCAATGCATCATTTTGATATGTTTTCTCAGCAGAGTGGACGCTGTGGGGCTAACCATGATAGCCTTAATCTCCTGCCTTTGCACCTTCTGACCACAGTCTCTTTGAAGGACAGTCTGCAAAACAAAACTGATGCTCCTCCAGAGAGCAAAGAAGTGCTTCCCAGAGGTGAAGGGTAAGTCACAGACCTCTGTGATGATTACCAAAGTGTAATGTGCAGGATCTTTCCTGTCTGGCAGCAGGTGACTTCTCCAGCCATAAATCCCACAGCAAGGTCAGCTGAGTGCCTTCACAGTCCTCCACATTTCCTGCACCTGGTCAAAGACACAACTCCATTATCTGTTTTACCTCCTGTTTCTGGTGGATCAGTGTGGACATACCTTCATCTCTGCTGATGGACTGAGGACCCTTGATGTTTCTAGTGCAGCATTAAGGAGAACTCAGATTATACCCCAGGAAGGTTAGGCTGAAAGCCTGCTAGTTAGATGATTCATCTGACCTAACATTAGGTGTCTGCCACTTGCCTGGGCTTTTATTACATTCAGTGGTGACCTGATCAGTCTAGTCCGTGGAGATTAGTGCATGATTCATCCTAACAAATGCAGCTCTCTCACTGAGGGTGAGATGAATCATGCCATAAACTACAGTAACTCTACTGACTAACTCTTTGCTGACTGCAAAGGCAGCCCAGAGTGACTTGCTTAGAAATAAAAGTCTATAAATATTCGCATTTAGCTAAACAAATTCCACTTCATACATCTTAAGGGCTCTCAACACTTCTGAAATTACTTTGACATCTGGATTTGAACACCCGAATTAGAAACGTCCATGTTTGAGTAATCATACTTGAGAATCCTGCTAAAATCATGGTGTTTCTACTGGTGCTTAATTGCAATTATTAGGAGGACATAAACAGTGGCTCTTCCTGATGCACTACACTGAAGTGTGTTGTAATACTTTCCAAGGGGTGTAAGAGGTTTTTGTTTTAAGGAAGCATCAAAGGTATTATGGAAAGAATTCAAGTGATTCAGCTTGAATACACACAGCAGATAAGTAGATCTAGGTGATTCACTTACTTCCCCTCTGGTGTGTTCTAAGCACCTGGGAGTGAAAAACTTACTTGGTTGAGATATTTTTCAAGGAGGAGAACAAAGGAGTTCAGGCAACTTCATCTTGTCTCTTGCTGCACTGTTCTGTGGATTGACAGTCTTTCTGACAAACTCAGAGGGAGCTGACTTCAGTAAAGCCCAGATTTTATCCCAGAAAGATAAAGCTGAAAAACTTACACAGCTTTGAGCTGTGATTACAAAATCCATTGTATTAGCACTTGGAGTTTTCAATTGGGATCTAACTTTTGGGATCAAATTAAACTACATATAATAGATATTCTGCTAAAAGCAAATGAATAATCTGTCCAGCTAAATAATAATACTTCCCATGTATTCCCTTTTCTAACTGTAGTAAGGAGAGTCAACACAGTTTCTCACAGAGTTAATCATGCCTTGGGCATCATATCATCAGAAGACTGTGGATGGAATAAGATTTTACTAAAGCTAAATATTTATTTGAAGCATAACAGTACCAGTAGAAGTTATCAGGGACTTATCAATAAAGGAACAACAAAAGTTTGAAAACAAAATAAAATTGAAATAAAATAAAAATTCTATCTTGAGTAAGAAAGACACTGGAAAATCACAGAATCGTAGAATGGTTTGGGTTGGAATGGACCTTCAAGATCATCTAGTTCCAAGCCCTCTGCCACGGGCAGAGACACCTTTACTAGACTCAGAGCCCCATTCAATGTGGCCTTGACATCTCCAGGGCTGGTGAGTTTTTCATAATGCCTGAAATCATTAACAAAGCCTCAGAGGAAGGAAAACCATCTCCCTTGTTTATGTTCTGGATGTGGCCTCTAGACGTTACTGAAAGCAAAACACTTAAGAAATTTTGAGAAGGTGCTTATGTCAGGGCTTGAAAGAGTACCCTGGAGATACAGGTTGCATTGTGTCATAGTTCTCCCTTCTGGTATGTTTAAAAGAAACATCTGCAGTGCCCCCCTGGCACTGCAGATTTAATGCCAGCACAGAGCAATTGAATCATATGCTGTAGCAGGTGTTCAGCAGACTTCTCAGGACATTAGCAGAGAATAAGACCAGAGCTGTTGTCTGGGGGAATGAACAATGTGATGCAGGAAGCTGTTCAGTAGTTCCCAGCAATGGTATCAGTTCCTTGATACTCTCCACACATGCACATAGTGCTGCAAGAATATAATGAGGCATTTTGGAAGGACACATCTGGGAGTCCCTGAAGAAATCTAAAAGTGTTTCTTTTGCCTTTGTAATGTCCTGTCCTCTCACAGTGACCTAGCAAAAGTCTTCTAGGACACATGAGTCACCACTGCCGTTGTTACTTTACCTTTCCTTATTTTCCTTTTTGGAAAGTAACCTATTATCTTGCACATAAAAATATTCCAGAAAGGTTTTATGATAAATTAACCCTAATTATACTTTTCATTCTCTTTTAGGGAATTACCCAGAAGCTTGAAAGCCATTTCATTATATAGCTGTAAATGAGCCACTCTAGCTGTACAGAGTTCATGCATATATTATATTTATCTGTCTATCTATCTATCTATCTATCTATCTATCTATCTATCTATCTATCTATCTATCTACCTATCTACCTATTTATCTTTACTTGAATTGTTTTTATTTATTAAATATTCCTATTGTCGTGGAAAGAAGTGTATAAACTTTTTTTTATCCGTACTGTGGATATCCTAGGGAAAGGAGAATGCTACCAAAGTGTGTTACAGTACCTTTATGCCAGAGTACATCCATCATAGAAATCAGCACTAACAAAGAGTAATCCAAAAGGGAAATAATTTCATGCTTATAACTGAAATAAACTGAACATTTGTTAATCCCTTCCTTACATTAATTATCATCTCTGAAAATAAGGCTAGAGATTTTCTTTCCTGTATTTTACAATCTATATTTCACCTGGATGGAGCCATCTCTGGAGCTATCAACTTCACATGGAGACAGCCAAACCCTTTATTTCTGTTCAGACCTTCCCTGATGGATGCATTTTCTGCTACAGATGCCTGGAAGACTCAATGAGATGACTACAATTAGGTGAACTGAGCCTTATTCACAGTTCTTTGCTGGTGAATTATCTAATTTCTACAGTACAGGAGGGGACACTTCTGTAACATATCAGAAATGAAGTTGCTCCACTGACAGGAGCAAAGAAGTTGTTTCACTGATTAACCTAAAGTCAGCTGATTAGAGATGGAGAGATGGGTTCAGAGCACTGGGCTTAATTTGTCAGACCATGATTTTGCATTTGGTCTTAGTTTAATAAACCTATTTTGTGGGGAAAAATATTTTCTGAAATATAAATAAATCTGGGTACCTCAGGAACACCTCATATTAAACCATCTCTCAAGAAAATCATGCAAGGAATGAAGATCAGGTTTAAAATGTGAGCAAAACTGCTCTCTGAAGCAACATACACCCAATATAGAGGTACCTGAGAGGAATCTTCACAGGATGCTTACTGTCCTAAAAGGGGCTGCTGTGCAGCATTGGGATGTTTCATTTCAGGAAAGCTCTCCCCATTCCTTTAGACCCATTTCTTTAGACCCCATTCCTATAAAACTAAGACTCGTGATTTTGTTGCACCTGGACCTTGCTAGATATGTTTTTACCCCTTATCAAATTACAAAGCAGCACTATTTTTTTTTTTTTTGCTCATCCAGAAGTTCTGAAGAACTGCCTTCTCACAATGAAAAATACATGTTTTAAACTAAAGCATTGGTGATTTCTCTCAGTTCTACCTAGGAACTGTTATTAAGGTGCACTGGCAGTGCTGGGAAGGAGGAGCTTAAGCAGCTCCAGTCCAGCCTTTGTGTGACATATAACTGCAGCTACTCTTTATAGACTTAGTAAGGATGTTCTTAGCAGTTCTAGAATTAGGGTGAGACAGATTGCTGCATCTGAAAATAGAATGTATGATGTTGCATTAAAGCTGTTACCAACTGACTCTTAAACTTGGTATAATTTCTATAGGCACATGTAGCTGCTTACTGAAGGCAAATAAGTTATTAACACGCAAAAACATTTCTTTAGGGAATATTTGCTTCTGAACACACTGTGGAGCACAGAACCTTTGGATTAACTCCAAGTTGTCAGTAGTAGAGATAAGTGAATCATTCAGAACAAGCAATGTGACTGTTGAATTTTTCTTTATGCTTAAAAAGTGTCTTCAGACACATCAGTATTTCCTGAGACTAATTTGTCTCCAATCAAATTTTGGAAAGGGAAAAAAGCCACGACAGAACAAAAAAAATCCTTAAGTCTATAGTTTGATCTTGAGAAATCTCCTTGGGAATACACATTACTCTACTCCCATAGCCGTAGTGCAAGAGGAGAATTTTTTTAATTGATGGAAACAAAACCTAGATGTTTCATCTAAACAGGTTGCTGCTGTGAGGATTGGTGGTCTTTATCAGGGTGCATGGAAGAAAAAATTCTGTCTGGTCAGTCTTTACTTAATAAGAGATGTTGGGTTAAAATCTGTGTAGGAAGGTGAGTACTACTGTTAAAAAATTGCATTTGTAGTTTATTTTTGGAGGGTTTTTTTTCTCTGTCTGCAGTGACGGGACAGTTATCAATCTGATGGAGATCTTTGAGACTGGTGAAACAGCAAGGTTCTGTGGAGATCCACACTGAGGGACGTCTAAGTATTTGGATCCTTTGATCTTTAGTCAAAAGACTGGCACTTGGGGACATGGTTCAGTGTGGCCATGGTGACGCTGAGTTCATGTTTGTACTCAATGGCCTTAGAGGTCTTTTCCACCCTGAACAATTCTATTGTTCTGTCCATAAAATACCAGATCAGGAGTTTTGCAAAGGATACCCTGAGACAGCTGAGTTTGGCTACAACTCCTCTGGAAAACCAGAGGTGTTCAGATGAACATTTCAAGCCTCAGATCATATTTCCTGATATGATCTTAGATAAGGGACGTTTCTCACCATCCCTCACTAGCTGTGGTGAGGACAGAACTAATACCCATGCACTGATAACCCTCCTGCTCTCAGGACTTTCCTGTCAATGGATTGATGGAAAAAGACATAATAAATGACCTTGGTGATGGGCAGTAATGCAGTCAGTGGGATATACTAGCAAGCCCCTAGAAGATTTGCTACGTCTCTTATGCTTTTCTGATCTACTTTTCCCTTTCTCCTCTCACACCTTATCAGTTCAGGGTGCATACTGGCTGAAGGATGGCTTAGCTCTGTGCATGCAAGATTCCCACTAAAATGGTTATTCTGGCTTCCCACAAGGCCTCCAAGTATCTGCACCCCAGCAGTAATACAGGCATAAAATCTGATGAGCTATCTCCATACTACTGTCCATGGATTTCTGCCAGATTTGTGGCTCATTATTCAATGCTTCATATACTGGCTCAAAAATAGAAGGAATGTTTTGGGTTATAGGCATGATCTATAGTGGTTTGGGAATCCCTTTTCCTTAAGAGCCCAGGAAGAAAATAACTGTGGAAACACAAAATGGGTTTTTCTTTAATGGTAGAAGCACTGCTGTCAGTATGCTGAAGGAAGAACTAACCTCTTACTAAGCTGATTTTTTTCCCCATCAACTCATGTTTAGCTAACAGGGTTTAAACTGCATCATTATAATCCTTTCTTCTAATAAATGCTTCAGCCTTTCAACTAAAGCAAGGTGGTTTATGTTTGTGTACACTGCAGAGCCAATCTGCAGTGCCTTGTGGCAGTGTTTGCAGAGGATGTGGCAGGAGTTTAGTGCCATCTCTGGGGAATTGGACCACTATTATTTACAGTCACGTGAGTCTAAGTCCTTGCATATCATTTCTGAAATGTCACCCTGATGCAGTACATATCAAATTGTGAAATTCCGTGCATGTTTGTGCCACCAGATTTTAGCATGGATTTGGAATTTGAAGAGCAGAAACTGGTCTCACTAAATAATATGATCCTTGTGGAATCATGCCAGCTGCTGCTTGCTAATGTGACCTTTTCTTCCATGTTTCTCTTTCCCTGTCTGGCTGATGGATAGGATGATTTTAAGAGACTTTAGTACATGATAGGGTTGCCAGGCTTGGATCCACATCCAATTATTTCCAAAGGTCAGAGGCACTTGCACTGGGCATTCATGTTTGCATTCCTTCTCTTAATTTCCAGGAATTCTGGTGACAAAAATAAGGCAAAGGATGATTCTACTGATTATATGAACCCTTGCCTAGATATCACTACTATCTTTCTTGTTAAAACTTATATTTTAAAAGAAACCAACTTATTCCTTACCTGCCTGCTTGTAAGTCTTTTTGTACCTTCCTATTCCAACACCAGGCTTCCCTGGAGACAGAACTGAATTAGAGAGATTGCTGGACTGATTCAGTCTGGCAGCTCCTGTGTTAATATTGGTCTTAACTTTATGTGTTGTCAAACAATAATGAAATGAATGAAAAACCAAAACATGTTGGGGTTTTTATTTTCGATGTGGCAGAAGAAAGAAAAACAGAACTGAAACAGCTTGGGTCTCCTACTTTGTACTATCTGTCCTGAGATAGAAAGAAACCCATGTAAACTTTTCAAGATCAGTATCCATGAGAAACTTACAACTTAATAAATAAAAATGAGAAAATCATTGTCTAAAGTAATATTCTGGATATCTAGACATTAAAATCTAGGTTTACATTTTGTCAGCCACTATTTTTTTGAGCCCTATATGATTCAAATTTAAAGATTCTTTAGCTTCTTTGAATTACTTTTAAATTTATCTTTCTGTGGATCCAGATCTTTGTTTTTGGTTAGAAGGAACAAAATTCCTGAGGACTACAATGTTTCAGATTCTGTGCAAGCTGTAAAGTTCCCCTGAAACCACTTGCATTAATTTTGCAAAAGTTGCAGCCTTAAGGCTTTAAAAAGTGCTAAGCAATCAGCAGTCACTCATTTGGGAGCCTAATTATGGAGTTGGGAAACAAATATGTCTTGGTCTATCACTTGCCTTGCATAATGTGTGTTCTGGGACTTAACCCCACGCCTGCCCGTACAGATGTGTAAATTCTTCAGGCTGCTGGGTACCAACACAGAGATCTCTTTCCAAGTATGCCACTGAGTGACATGGGAAAGCATCTGCATCCTGCAGCCCATGAAGAGGAGTCTCCGGGTGGCTGAAATTGGTATTTTATTACTTCAGATATCATCTGAAGTATTTGAAGTGTCTCTGAGTAGAAAAACAATGACCTCTAGTCATATCTAATGACTTGATATACATTCTCACATATGTTGTGCTGGAAAGGTGCGAACATTGTCCTTTTTAGATGTGGAATAAACAGAACTAAGCATAGATATGCTATTTTCTGAACTGGTTTTTTTTTTTTTTAAGGAACATTTCTAACGTCTATTCCAAACCAACTAATCTCAATTTTAGCAATATTTTTTTCTTCCATATTTTTTTGACAATGGCAAGTGACACTGGTTTTTGAAGGTAAAGCAGAAGTACTTGCAATGGACCAGCACTGTTTGTCTGACAAAGGGTTTGGAAGAGGAGCTGAGCTCTCCTAGGCGGACCAGACAAACCTTTGAACTCATTTGCTTCTCCTTCCATTTGCTCATCCCTAAACTGAATCCTTGCCCCCTCAAGTCTTCTTTTCCCTCTTTTCCCTTCACCCTGAGATGATGCTTGCTGCATAGTTTGAGACTTTGAGGCTTTCGGAGGAATGTAAATCAACCTTTTTCTTTTAAGTATGAGATGACACTGGTGGGTAAGCACTGCCCAAGAGCCAAGCTCCTGTCCAGCTGCTGTCTCACTCCCTCCTGCTCAAGAGATCAGGTGGAAATAATAGGATGGAAAATCTCTTTGTTTAAGACAAAGACAGGGAAATCACTTTCCAATTGCCACCATGGGCAAAACAGATTTGTCTTGGGGAAAAGTGGCTCAATGTATTATTATCAGTTACATTAGATCCAAGTAATCAGAAACAAAGACAAAAGTTAAAACACCTCCCTCCCACCCCTTTCCCTAACCGAGCTTTCCTGCTTCCACTCCCAATTCCTCTCCCCTGAGGGTGCAGGGATGGGGCTGTGGTTGGTCCCTCACAGTCCCTGCATGGTCTGGGCTGTTTCCCTGGCTACATTCCTTCAGGGACAGCTGTTCCCAGCGGGGGTCTCCCCCTCTGTCTCCACATTCTGTGGCTCCAAGGGTTTGCTGCCTCCAGCCTCCTGCTTTCCCACTGGAACTGCTCCTCTCCAGTCATCGAGGTACATGATAGAGCTCTTCTTTCATATTAATTTTAGGTACTGAGTTTCCTTTTGCTTTCATGCCCCATAACTCTGTCCAGTGTGAAAAACCCCACAACTGCCTCCTGCCAGTTTCTCTTCCTACACATACCCATCCCCAACCCTTTCCTCTCAATGGGACTGAAGAGTCACCTGTGAATGCCATATTTCCCAAAAATGGTGCAACGCTTTCTGAATGACTCGAGCAGTGGCTTCCTCTGAGGTTGCTGAACACGTCCCTTGGGATTCTTGCGAAGAATTGTAAAGAAGGACAAAAACCAAGGGTGTGAGTTTAGGTAAACTGTTCTTTACAGTTGTGGAACAAATGGAATTGGTCCCCACTCCATATGGGCAGAAACTGGGAATAAAGGCACTGGAATAAAATCACCAGGTGGTGTTGAAAGGGTGGGAATCATGTATGACAGAGTGATCAGGCAAATAATACAAGGAACTTGATGGAATAGGAACATGGGAAGAGAAACAATCAAATTATATTGAGAAAAATGCAAAATCTGATCTGGGTGCATTGAGGGAAAACTCATCCCAAATATCCTCTTGTTGACAGAAAGGAAAAGCCTGAGAAAAATCTAAGCTGAACCTAAAAAATCTACAAGAAGCTCCCCAAGCATGGAGATTTTCCTGGTACTCCCAACCTTGCTAATCTGGGAATTTGAGAGGGGATGCATTTGCCTGGGAGGTGACGAGGAAGGATGGGGTAATGGAGAACGCCTCTGCCTCCAGCATCTTCAAGTGCTGTGTGCACACACTCATCTTCCACTCAGTGCAATTTCACTTAGATTGTTGTCCCACCTCCCCATGACACAGGAGTTGTGTTTCCCCTGAAAAGACTCTCCCAAGTGACTCCCTGCCATGTTTCCCATATTGTAAGGGTCAAGAAATAATTGTAAAGACATATCAGGAGAGGCGCTGACTTAGAGAAAATGCAAGGAAAAATGTGATTCTTCCAGCAGTGAAATTGTGAAGAACAGCTCAAAGAGGAAGATGAAAAAATAGATACCAAATCAGGAAATGTAAGCTTTGAAAAAGGAGTCAGAGCTGCTAAAGCTGTTTTTAGAAGAAAACAGTTTATAGAACAGATTCTTCTCTAAACACAACTGATACTTACAATTAGAGCTGGTCAGAAGATAAGGCAGTTTAGCTTTTGAAAAAACAAAAACCTTGCAAAGAATTGATCTGAAATGTTATTCAGGGTCAGATCCATCATCCCTTTTCTCTGCTGCTTTAGATCTGCGACTTCCAGGCCTCCAGGCACCAAGGAAGAAAACTTCACCTCACCCAGAATCACATCACATAGTTGTTTTTTCTCCTGATATCTGATATGAACTAACATCCCCACTAGAAATTGCCAGTTTAAATCATCAATTGCTAATGATTAAATTAGCCTAGGCCTAGTTAGCTGTCTAAACATTCAATCCCTTTTGGAATTATGTTTATGATCTATCTAATTACAGAGGCATAGGAAAATGCCCTGCATCATTTTGTGATGATGAGAAAAACTAAATGTTTGTGAAAAACAAAAAAAGCTTTTCATTTTGCAGAGATGAAACAAAAAAGTCCAAGTTAAGGAGAGGTGTCTTTTATTTCTGTTTGAGTGAGCATGATGAAATATAACCCAAACAAATCAAAACATCAACAGGGCTAGAATGTTTGGGGGAAAAAATGAAAGGCTATTTTTTTTATTGACAAGCAATGTGAATGAAAAATTTTCATATTATTCAAACTGTTCAAAACCAGTTCTATTTATAACTGGGGAGAGGCAAAAAAGATGCATTTAACGTGGATGCAGGAAGTGTTCTCATTTCTGCAGTTTGTGAAGGCTCTGCCTGATTTCTCTAAAATGAGACATTAGGCAAGCAGGTAGGGTCTAATTCTTTACTAACATAACCATTTTAGCCACACTGAAGTCACTGGACCTGTGACAATTTCTGCCAGTGGAGATTTGCTTCACAATACTCCAAAGCTCTTAACCTTTGGTGTGGAGCAGGAAGTACATCTTTTAACAAGTTTATTGCAAACAGCCCAGCTGCTGTGTTGGGCAGTCCTTTTGTTGTATCCATTCTTTAGCACTGTTGAGTGTACACGAGTCAATTATTAAGTCCCCTCTCCTTGCTTGCAGCTCAGTTTCATTCAGCCTTCATCCAGAAATGCAGTTTCTTTTATTCCTTGCTCTCAGGATATGCAGTCATTTTCTGTCAGAGAAGCTTATAGGTAAACATACAAATTAATATGTTTGGCTGGATTAAGCATTATTCTGGCACTAAAAACAAGATGCTAAGTTACAGGATTTGAGTCTGCTGTGGTTTGAGTTGTTTTTTCTTGAGGGTAATTTCACAGCTTCATACATGTAAGAGGAGGTAGATGTGGATAAACAGTGTCCACTGACTGCAGAAAAATGTGAAGTTGAGCTTTCAATTGAATTGTTATTTTAAATTAGATTCAGTAACGTCTTCCATGAAATACTCCATGTTCTTTACATTGTTTTTGATTTCAAAGTGCAATCCATTCCCTAACAGATGATACTGTATCCACACTGGAAAACTGTGTCAGCCATCCCACCAAAGACACAGGAGCACATGCCACTTTGTATGGCTTCACTTTGTGGTGTGACATCATCTGATAATTCTTTATCTCTCCTGTTAACAAGACCTACATCAGGTGCTAAGCTCCTGTATTTCATTTATGATCAATCATTCACTCCACAGAACACCTTTTACTGACAGGTAATTCATTACTTTATTGGATCAGCCACTAATCTGTCTGACAACATTTGGGCCAGAAGCATATCTTGAAGCAACTAAGCACAGCTAAAACTGCTTCCAACTTGGTTTTGACTAAACATTTCCCCTAGTCTAGTCTGCCTTCCCCAGCTGTGATTCTTGAAACACCCAAAGCTGCTACTGAAGTGAGTAGATGAAATCCTGGCTTCCAGCTGCCAAGCTCTTACTGACCTCAGTTACAAAAAAAAAGGGATTTTACCTACTGGCAGTCATTCAACACCTTTGAAAATCAGTGACTTAGCAACTGGCCAAAGGTCAGACCAGAAATCAATGCCAGAGAAAGGACTAGACCTCTGTAGGGTCTATCTCCCAGCGTGGCCCTGGAAGCACAAGGTGCTTTCTTGCCATGTACCATGTCACAGATTTTTCTGTCATTTCTAAGCCTTTTTTCCCTAGTACATGTTGGACTGGGGAAGAAGCCTGACAATATCCTGATTAAGTTGCAAACATGCATCAGCTCCTTTACCCTGCAGTACAAGGGAATTTAAACATTCTGAGAAGAAAAATGTCTCCAGGCAGGAGGCAGAAAAAAAAAGAGTAAGTTTTCAGAAACTCCATCTGTAAAAGAAAGTGAAAAACACAAGCTCTTACAAGTATGAAAGGTTCAAGAGGGTAGGAGCACCAATGCCTTGAGATTTAAAGGGCTGTGTTGGCTTAATAGAAACTTAACGCAGCTTTTTTCCTACTTTGAGAGAGGGGAGCATTACCTACAAAAGGAAAGAAAGGAGAAGTCTGGCTGCTTTGAAGACTGTTAAGTGTGCTTACCTACTGGGGAAAGAGGGAAAAGGGAGAGCCAACTCATGAGAGTACTCAGTGCATCTGAAAGCTAACTGCTGTTGGCTCTGGGAGGCCAGCAAGATTTTCTTGATCTAGTTTACCAAGTGGTTTTGCTAATCCAAAGGTTATATCCTTGGTTTTTTTGGCAAATATTAGGCTGCAGAAACTGTTCCTTGGGTTTTGGGGGGAAGGTTGTCAATGCCTCAGCACAGAGAACAAATCTTTGATTAGCAGGATGAAAATGATGGAAAGCTGTAGAGGAAACATGCCTAATCCAGATCCTGTTCCTATCAGTATAAACACTGGTTTAGTTCAGATTAACACTGGCATGAACAGCTTCACTGTCAATATGATTCACTACCTTCTGTCCATCAAGTGTTTGTGTTCTCTCTCTCCTCACTGAGCACCCAAACAAAAGTGCAGTTCATACTTGCATTTGAGCACTCAGTGTCCAAAGCCATCTTGAAGCATTGTGGTGCCTTACAGGAGTTTTGTCCTCTGAGGAGCTGTTGGGTGGTGAAATTCCCCACTACCTTCCATGAAAAAAGGCTATGGTAAGAGGATAGCAGGTTGGTATCCAGGGCACTCCAACATAAAGACTACTGGAAAGATTGCAGGAAGCTTTAATTTACTGTGTCATTCACCCTTCATCACTTCAATCCCTACAGTAGGGAAATATGATAAAAAGTGAGCTCCTAAAAACTGAGTTTCCTATAAACTTTATGCTTTGAACACAAGTCCTGTTCTGCAGCCCCCACATGTGCTGAGGGCTTCCTCTCGTGGATATCTGAGGCACATGGGGGATCAGAAAAATGTTACTTTGATTAGGACTTTAGCTGCCAGCACTACACAGGTATGAACTGGCCCATCAGAGAGACATCACAATGCCTTCACCATTTCCATGACCCTGAAGACTGGTGTTACCTTAGCATAAATGGAAAATAATGGATTCTGTAAGGTCTACTTGTAAATTTGTAACTCCCAAAACAGAAACAAGGTCTTGTTCTCTCCTGACAAGCTGGATATGTGCCGGTTACCTGTGTTTTGAGTCTATACTTAGTCATGATTTAATTCGCACATGGTGAGAAGGAATTTTTGGCATTATCTCTGTGGGTTGGCAGAGTGTCAAGTAACTCTAGAATTCACTGAGTCTAGAAGAGGCTCTGGGCTGACCTGCCACAAGTAAATGATGTTGTTTTCCTTAATCAGTCCACCAGAGCTGGCATCTTGAGTATCCTTCATCTACTTTTCTTGCATGCTGGAATCTGGCAAATATAGTAATGGTGTTTTTCCCTCATTTGAAATAGTGTTTTTCTTTCAATGGTATTAAAATTCCCCTCAAATGACAAACTTCTTTGTGAAAATATTCACGTATCAGTTTTAGTAATATAACTAAATATTTAGTTATAGCTGTCTATCTCCCAGGGGTTTTGTGAAGCTTGTTTAATTGATGTTTGAACTGTCATTATTTGTGAGATGAGATTATCTATCATTCATGAGGTTTCAACTGAATACCTGTTTGTTTGGAAGAGAGAACACTGGAAAATCCTGAAAGTTTCAGGATTTTCAGCACAAATAATTATTCCTCCAAATTTTCACGCTGTTTACTTTGTTGTTTATTACTTGCCATTCATTATCCACAGTTTTTCATTTTTTATATTCCTGTCTAAAAAGCTCAGTCACCCAGTCAGGTGCCAGAAGTAACACTATGTGACTTCTATGACCATTCACCCACCGTAAGTAACATATCCAGGAACTTGCCCAATCAAAGTAAACAGAGCATGAATACATGCAGACAAAATTTGCTTACATGAGCTATTCCATGAGTATTTATGAACTAGAAACACATTTGTAGAAATTAGGATCAGAGTGCAAGGGGAAAAACAGTTCCAAATTTGCAGGAATTCAATTTCTACCCACAGTTTATTACTGTGCTGGAGTTACAGACAGGTAAACTCTAAGTTCAGGGGAGTCACACAGAGTCCTGCAGCAAACCAGTGGGACCAGGAAGGAAAGGGGGACATGGTGACACCTCAACCCTGCATGGCAATGCCTACCCTGCCTCCCAGCAGGCTGCTGTGCTGTGATCCCTGCTAGGATGAACTGCAGATGTGCAGCCATCACCAGCCTGGCATTAGATTCACCCACATTCTGCACTAGCAGTTTCCCCCAAGTTTTCATCACAGCATGGGAGATGCTCCTCGTGCACCAATGACAGGATGACGGCGAGAGGAATCCATGCCATGGACTGTAGGAACTCCAAATCTGTCTCAGGATCAATAAAGCCTTGTGGCTCAAATACCATCTGTGTTTCCAGCTAGCAGTGGTCCAGGGTTGTAAAATACCCACTGATTCATCCAACATGTCTATGTCTGTCATAATTTCCTAGAGAACACAAATGGATGGAAGTGAAAGTGGAGTTTCCCTCATTGCTTTTTTTTTTTTTTTTTTTCATTTGTTGGGGTTTAACCCTAGCTGATAACTGAGTACTATGCAGCACCTTGCTCACTCCCCTCCACCTGCAGTGGGATTGGGAGGAAAATTGGAAAAAAAAGATAAAGTCATATGTTGAGATAAGAACAGTTTAATAATTGAAATAAAGGAAGAAGAAAGAAGAAGAAGAAGAAGAAGAAGAAGAAGAAGAAGAAGAAGAAGAAGAAGAAGAAGAAGAAGAAGAAGAAGAAGAAGAAGAAGAAGAAGAAGAATGTGAGTGATTGCGTGTGTGAGAGAGAGAAATAAAACCCAAGAGAAACAAGTGATGCACAATAAAAATTGCTCAGCAGACACTGACCGCTGCCCAGGCTATCCACCAGCAGCAGTTGTCCCCTCACAGACAGTTTATATACTGGACATGACATTCCATGGAATATTCCTTTCCTTTGGCCAGTTCAGGTCACCTCTCCTGGCCTTGCTCCCTCTGGGCTTCTTGTGCACCTGTTCCCAGGCAGAGCATGAGGCACTGCAGAGTCCTTGATTTAGAGTGGAACTACTGAGCAACAACCAAAACATCAGTTTATTTTCAACATTATTCTTACACTAAATCCAAAACACGGCACTGTACCACATGCTAACAGCATTACCAACTCCAGCCCAGTGAAATAAGAACAGTTGACACAAAGTGGGTTTTTTTTGGAAACATACACCAAAGTACAGCTTTTGCACTGACAGATTTCCTATGCATTTTTACATAGCCAGAGGATCACAGGGGAATAAAGTTCCTCTGTGTTATTTCTTAGTAGAAAAATCATCTTCTTACCCACAAAATTGAGCAGGGACTCAGATTAAAGGCAGACAAGAGCCTGAGAACATAAGCAATGAATTAAAATCCCCTTTTTTCTTTCATCTGGCAGTAAAATCCTGCCTTGTGTTTAAAAACGCAAATGTTGCATATTTAAAAGCAAAGATTGTATGTGTTACACCGACCAGCTGCATAAATCCTAGTGGCCTTGGAAAATTAATGTTTTGTTTTAAGCAAAGCTGAAGTTACTCATGTTATTTCACTCTATCAATAGCGAGTACATTAACATTATCTAGTGTCTGCAAGCACACTATTAATTTACCTTGTACTGTCCCAATAGAGGAGAAAGAATTGTTCAAGGCAATGAGGCGTATCCGCTTCCACTCCTTGGGACTCCTTACCTCCAAATAATCAATATTAATGTGGTGAAGGGAGGGCAGAGAGGAAAAGGATTCTCTGACTGATTTATTAGCTGAAGCCACATCACAGTGGAATGGAGTCTGAAGATTCTTTACTAGACTGAATAGACACTAAGTGGTTTATCAAGGGTGGAGTCACTGCCAACAGTGTCCACCTGAAGTCAGGATTAATACGACATTTGCTAGCCAGGAGGCTGACAGGTATAACTTTCCATTTCCAAAATGATACTTTCTTGATTGTAGAAAAAAATCCAGTATGTTCTTGAAAATACTTGTTCGCTCCAGTATCACCTTTTTTTTTCCCATTAAGGGAAATGTTTTCTGACAGAAAAGCAGGTTGTTTTCTCTGATGAGAACTTCTTTTTGCCTACAGGCCAGATGAACAGCACAGCACACAGTTCTTAACAGTATCTGAGGCAATTCCCTGGCAAAGTACAATTGGCAAGAAGTGAAAAAAATGAAATATTGGGGGTGGCAATTTTTAAGTAACATGATCTGAATATTTCTTTTTAAATGATGGGAAAAGGAATTGCCTAGAATGACCTTTTCTCCTTTTGACCTTCAGCAAGCAAAAGTTACTTTTAAAATTGCATTATGGTAGCCAATACTGTAATCTATACATAGGCTGAAGTCAGAGAGGGATGGCAAGCACACTGCGGCAAGACTGAAACATTTGGTTCTGGCTGTCCACAATAACACATGCTTCCACTTGAAGATATAGATAACAGTCACAAAAAAAGCTCAGCTAGAGGGAAAAAATATGACTCAAACAGTGTCAGAAAAAACAGTTTATTTTCTCCATTTTGGTAACAAGAGTAGGATACAGGTCTGAGTACTTAACTCCCCACTGTAAGATATAAAACATGGTTAACTTTCTTCCTTTCTTTACTAATTATTATAACAAATCAAGATTAAAGAATGCCTAAACTCATGCCTATACACATACACATATGGGAAAGCACCACTGAGTGTTCATCAAACCTGCAGTTGTGGCTTTATAAAGAAGGCTGTCCCAAAGGCAGACCAGGAAAGTTGTTCATATTGTCCCTTAAATACTGTGGCCCAGGGCATATCTGGAATTCACAGGAAAAGCAACAGGGGACACTTTCAGGCTGGAATTGGAACACCATGCAACTGCTAGAATGATGACACAACTATGAAATGATGGGGGTAATAATCCAGGCTATGCAGTGGTGAGGATGGGCAGGGATGAGGTGCTGTTGACCTTTTCTCTGTGCTCTGCTCTTCTCAGTGCTGGAGAGGATTCAACCCCTGAGGCAGCTGACATTTATTTGTATGGTTTGTTGCAGTGACCTGAAGTGAGATATGTATCACAGAATCATAGAAAGGTTTGGGTTGGAAGGAACTTTAAACATCATCTCGTTCTAACACCCCTGCCACGGGCAGGGACACCTTCCACTAGACCAGGTTACTCCATGCCCCATCCAACCTGGCCATGAACACTTCCAGGGATGGGGCATCCACAGCTTCTCCAGGCAAACTGTGCCAGGCCTCACCACCCTCACTGTAAAAAAATTTCTTCCTAATATCCAATCTAAACCTGGCTTCTTTCAGTTAAACTGAAACTTCCTCCTTGTCCTGTATCACCTTGGTTTAAGCATCTGCAGTGTGGACTTTTACATAACTTACCAACTTTCTTCAGATGTGTATTTTGGGATCAGAGGAACGGCACCCAAGGCTCAGTTCATTACACCACCTGTAACCAAGCACAATCTGTTAAGGTTTATCCTTTACTTCTTTTCACAACCTAAAATGAGGACACTGTCCACTGCAAAGTGTGTACTGTGCTTTTTGTGTGTTGGTTAACACAACATGAATCTGCCTCTAAATGTATGGCAGGTTTATGCAGCCAAAATGTGAGGATTTAAAAAAGTGAATCAAGGGGCCATAACTAAGAGTAATGGGATGATATTAAGTGAGACAAGTGGTACAGTGAGTGTCAAGAAATGCTCCTGGGCAGTGCAGGCACTTGGACTGTGGAGGATGCTCTTGGGGGATGGACACTACATAATGTGCACTTAACGATATCTAAAAGGCACAACACTGCATTCACTGGTGCCCAGACTAAATTGTATTGCAGGGGTTTACTGCCTTTTATTCTAGGTACTAGGCTCTAAATCATTGTTTAAAACCTATATAACCTAATTCTTCTCTGGGGTAACTTATCTGAAGTTCTCAAGGGTGAAAATGAGCCCTCACAAGTAGGAGAGAGTACTGCAGCACCTGGAGGCAACACTAAGAAACAACTGAGATTTTCTTAACAGATAAATTCAGTTTAGTTTGAGACAGGAAATAATTCCATTTCTCCCTAGTTTCATGGAAATTACACCCTAGAAAACTCCCCTGAAGAATATCCAGTTGCAAATACTCTGTAAACAGAAAAAAATATCATATGCTGAGGGCTTATATCAAACTTTTCCCACCTGAGTCTAAGGATAAAGAAAACAGGAAAGGCAGAAATCTCAATGAATATATCTTAAATTAAACACATATTAAAAATATGTGATTTTAGTATGTTTGTTTGGAAAAGAATATCTGTTTACAATAGCTGCTGAAAGCAGCTTTTTATTTCTTTATATATTCCTATAACTTCTAATTGTTTCAGTCCTTAGGAAGATTGATTATATTTTCAGATCCTGCTTTCTTGGTATGCCTTGCACTTATACTGAGGAGAGCTCAGCCTTCATTGTCAAAGATTGTCTGAGGCAGATGAGTACCCCCAGTCTGTGTTTAAGAACTTACATCTTCAGCACTCACCAGGTGAATGACCCTGAGATTTGCTCAGTTGGTCAGAGCACAGTGCTCATAACACCAAGGTTTGTGGATTTAATCCTCCCATGAGATGTTCACTTAAGAGCTGGGCTTGATGATCCTTGTGGATCCCTTCCTATTCAGAATATCCTGTGATCTGGAGTTGGGGAGAAGGGTCAGCGTTGCTTGGAAAAAAACAGGAAAAAGCATAAGAGTTAGTTAAATAGAGGTGGCTCACTAAAGAGTTAGAACAATTTTTCCCAAGATACCAGTATTCTGGTTTTTAGTCCTGGTTTCTGGGGAGTTCTGAAGAAGACATCAGCCAATATGTAATTTCATTTTCACGTTCCTGTTTGGAAACACAAAACCAGGACAAGAATAGCAACCTACTCATTACCTTTCCATCCTGAGAGGAGGTTCTGAAATTCTTGGTGAAAATCACATGAGATTTCCAGGGACATTTTGTGTCTTTGGAACACTCAGGGATTCCAGAGATGCTCCAAAAAGATGTGTGATACATGATGAAGTGCACTGAGATGACATGTGAAGATAACCATGGGCACTGGTTCCTCAGCTCTGCAAAAGTCAATAGCAACAGGATCAAGTTCTATCGGACTAGATAGAACAATTTCTTGTCAGTACAGTAGTGTGAATCTTAGTTGGCTGGTACTGAGAATAATCTTCTTTTACCTTTGCATGAAACAGTAATTTGAGATGCACTAGAATGTACTTATCATAAACATGGAAGACAGGACAGAAAAAGAGATGGTTTGGTTGCTCTGCTCGAAGGAAATATCCAAACGTTGCCTTCTGGTTAAGTTGGATGTGCATGCTTTGGACCTAACCAAGAACCACCCTACCCTCCTCTCCTGTGCATGAACTGCAGCACCTCCCTACAGAGCTGCTGCTGTGACTGCATCTCCAGCTCTACAATTTGACTTTGCTCTTCCACCTTCTGCTCTTGGAGATTTTAGCACTGCCTTTTCTCTAAAAGAGCTGGTACTAAATTAATAACTTGGCCACAGCTCAGCAGAGAATAGGAAAGATTTCTTCAGCAGGAGCACAAGAAAGGAAGATCCCATAATCTTCCCACTCCCTTCCTGCATTTGCAAGGCCAGAAGAGAAGCTGAAGCAAGTAACTCCCTGCCCTTAGTGCAGCAGTCATTGTCTCATTAGCCCAAGCATGTTCCATCCCTATTCTTCAAGTACAGATCTACACTCTCAACCTGCTTGCTGTTTCTTACCTCCTATTCACATTTATTATTGATATCATCTATCAATAATGCTTTCTGCTGCTTCAAGAGTTTGGCCTGTCTGCCAGATCCTGACTTTCAAGTGCTCTTTGCTTCACCTCATTATGTTTTTAATGACCTATGCTTTTTTTCTTCTTTTTCCATCCTCTGCCTGTGCCCCTCCTCACAGAGTGAGAGAGAGAAAGGCATTGGCTGAGTAAGTGGCAAAGGGAGCAATGTTGGTGCTTTAAGCAGCTGCTCCCACACTGCCCCTCAGCTTACTAACCAGTTTAGCAGCCTCTGGAAAGGTAGCAAGTGCACTTGTTTAAAACCCTATTCAAGCATGCATGCTTGCTCAGAACCACCACACAAGAGAGAGTAAAACCTACTTATTTCCTTCAATTTTGCTGCAAATAGCTGTACTTGATCTTTGAAAAGACAGTTCTCTTCATCAGGTTTCCCAACTTTATAAATTGCAGCCTTCAGCCTATTTTATCTTCTGTTTTCAAAACCAGCTCATTTTATAATGGCCAAGGTAACATCCTGTTACTCAGAAGATGCAGCACCATTAGAGTTATGCCTGAGAACAGGATTACAGCATTGAACCAGACAGACTGAGTGCCAAACAGAGACAGGATTAGTAAATTACTCTAATAATTTAATTTGACAGACTTGTATAACAGAGGAATCTGATCACAAAGGATTTGCCAATGATATCAGAATAACACCAGCATACATATTTTGAGGCCACAGAGGAAGTTACTTGGCCCTTAAACTTTTTAAAAACTCTGCTGACTCCAGTCTAATACAGGATACTGTCTCTTGTTGCCATTTCCACTGTCTGCTGGCTCTGTGAGTCTGTTTGGGTCAAAAGACATGTTATGTTTCCAGAAGCCAAATCAACCAATTATGTCATTTCCCATTATTATTGTTATTTAATTGAAAAAGACTAACAACAGAAGAAATGCAACAGGCAAGCAAGATCCAACTTTCTTGCTGAGTGGAGTGAGCCTGCCATGCTGCTTCTGCCCATCTCAGCCTGCTCGGAGTCTTGGTGTGATGGTCAAACTTTCCAAGCTTTGCCAGCCCATGGAAGGTAGAAATATTACAACCACCTATAGTCACTGGTCCTCTGAGCTCTACAAACCACGTTGTGACTTCGTGCACAAATGTGATTTTGAGAGTATTTATAGAAGGCTCATAATAGGATTTTAAGTGGGTGCAAGAATTAATTAGATGGGGCAGAAGTCAGAAGGAGCAGGAAGGTGTTGTGAAGACACTGTAAGTGCCTGAACAGAGGAGACAGAGAATCAAGTGTTCTTATGCTGCCTGAAGGACATGCACATGTAATACAATTAAGCAGACATGCCTCAGCTGGGAATCAGTGCACTTTGCTGGCAGGGTATCAGCAACGTGTGCATCTTTCCACTGCACTTCAAGGAGCATTCCAGTCGCCATCAGAGATGTGCAGGATGCTGAGGAACAGCTGAGCTCTCTGTGAGATCCATCTTGTTGCTAGTCCCCTCAGCACAGTCTGTACCTGGATCTGGAACTGGTGAATACTGCAGTGCACACCATTTAATGGCTGCTGTACTGCAGAAGGATGGCTGTGCGTGCTCTCTGCACCCTGCTCTGCCACCAGAAGCATCTCTGGGTAGGATTCAGGAAGGACAAGGTGTCCATTTTGCCATGGTAGAGCTGCAACACAGCTGACCCTTTGTTAACCTCCAATAAAGGGGCAGATGATTTGTAGTCTGGTCTTAGTATCCCAATTCCACGGCTTCAGGACACAGAATTATCCTGATCTCTTACTCACATGGGTAAGGCACAGCATGAGTGTGACTCGAATTGGTGCTTCTGGGTGTATTATAGAATTTATAGATATGGGAACACAACATACAAGGATTTTTGTCTTATCAGATTGATGTCCTCTATGCTCATACCTTTGGAAGAGCTGTGATAATTGAGATAATCCTCATCCCTTAAAGCAGCTTTTTAAGCTGTGATTATTTTGGCAGCACAGCTCAAGATTTATCACTCACAGAATGCAGAGGAGGAAAAGGAAAAAACACTTCTTTTTGTTCAGCTTTAACCCAAATAAGCCCAGAGCACTGAAAAGAAGAAGAAGCAACAACCTCTCTGTACTCATCTCTCCTCTGATTATTGTCCAGGTATTTACACTTGCCAGAAAGTACCTCTAGAATTATTTTATCACTCTTACATACTCTGAATATTCTTACTAACAAAAGGATTTCTAAAATGCACAATCTTTTAATCTGCATAAGCAGCAGTCTCTAATTTTGAAGATTTAAGTCCAGAGCAAGAGCAGAACATGAGAACTTCAAAACCAAATCCAGGAATCGTTAAGTTTTCAGAACAATAAATTTTTCCTTAGCCTTTTAGATAAATCATAATAACTTCATCTTCCTGTATTGAGTCACCTTGCTAACAAAAATATATGTGGTATCTAAGAGTTGCTATTTTCTTTGAATTTCCTATTTGCTATTTTAAAACGTTTTCTGTCTGTATTTACTGCTTTTGAAATGTATTCTCTGCCTGACAATGTGTGGGAATTCTGAGGGTCTGACTCAAGGCTGCAAATTTTCTTAGGCACACTTATGTCAGATCTTCCTGACTTCAGCCTCAAACTGCTCCTGTCATCATTAAAATAAATGTTCATGTCATGTTAAATTCTGCCTACTCTATGAGAAGAAGCACACAGTGGATTTCCAAAGTACCAGTGTGGGGCACAAATGTGGGACACAAACCCTAAAGTTAAGGACTAAAGTGACAAATTCAGGCACTATAATAACCAGACATATTAGAGAACTTATAGCCCTAATGTCAATGCCAGTGCACAGTGAATTCAAGATCCAAAGCCAGTATTCACAAAAATCAATGATCCATGCAAGGGTATGTAGTAAATTATACTTTCTTCTTGTAGTTCCTGAACTGTGGAGTACAGAACTCCTTGAGAAACTGTAAGTTGAACTGCAGGTTGTCATGTATCTTGCCCCTTCTTGGTATTCTACTTTATATGAAATTCTTAGTGGATGAAAACCCTGGCCATGAAAGTGGGATTGGAACTAGATGGTCCTTTAAGGTTCTTTCCATCCCAAACACTTCTATTATTCTTATCTCTGCTGTGGTGAAGAGTGTGAAAACTTCTTTGTGGAGCACACAGATCAGAGCTGGACTCCAGAGGTTTCTACTTTAGGTACTTTCTGGGAATTCTTGATGAAAGAGTATTATATGTAGAAACCATTTTCAGGCACATGAGTGACACGATAATTTGGAACAGAGTCTGGATAAATCATGTGTAATAAATCAGGGTAAATTTTCCCTGACCAAAAAGATTTTTTTCCAAGTTGAAACAGCAGTGTGTGTGGCCATGGGTAGGGTGGGATTTAAATAATTTACATCAGCTTTAGGAAAACTTGCAACACAGTTTCTTTAGTATCCTTGCAGCCATAATGAGGATATATGTACTGGATGGGTGCACTGTTTGATGAGTATGAAATGTACTGGATTGTCATGCTCAAAGGTGTGGCTGTGATTCTGGATCCCATTATCAACAAAGAATGGCTGAGAAAATGAGGTTTCTTTAGCCTGAAAAAGAGAAGGCTAGGAGGAGATCTATTTGTTGTGTTCAACTGCCTGAAGGGTAGCTATAAGGAAGACAAAGTTAGGCTTTTCTCAAAGATGCAGAGCAAGGAAAAAGAGGCAATAGTTGCCACAAGAGAGATTTCAGCTAGTTACAGGGAATAATTATTCACCCAGACCTATTCTTCACAGGTTAAGCACAGAGATTGTGAACTCTCCATCCCTGAAGACTGCCCAGGTCAGCTGGACAAGGACCTGATCCAACAGACAGCCAGAGGTAACTTTAAAGCTAGCCTTGCTATGAGAGGGGGGGTGGGTAGATGACCTCCAGAGATCCTCCACTTTACATTAGTCTATGCTTGTAAATATTTTGTGGAGCAAAAATGTTACCCAAAGTCCTCCTGCCCCAAAATCAAAGGTCCCAAGCTTCTGCTCAGCTAAAAGAGGGAACCAGCAAGTTGAGACCTGTGGGACCTGTTGAGGTGCATCCCAGAGTCCTGAGGGAATTGGTTGATGTTATTGCCAAGCCATTCTTCATGATATTTGAAAAATCATGGCACTCAGGTGAAGTCCCTGGTGGTTGGAAAAAGGGAAGTATTGCACCTATTTTTAAAAAGTGTAGGAAGGAGGATCCTGTCAGATCACTGACCACCCTGTCCAACTCAACCTGTGCCTGGGAAGATCAGGGAACAGATCCTCCTAGAAGCTGTGCTAAGGTATATGGAGAGCAGGGAAGTGATTCGGGACAGCCAGCATGGCTTCATCAAGGGAAGGTCCTGCCTGACCAACTCAGTGGCCTTCTGTGATGGAGTGACCACAGGGAAGAGCTACAGATGTCATTTATCTGGAGTTCTTTATAGACTTTCACATAGTCCCCCACAGCATCCTTCCTTCTGAGTCAGAGAAAGATGGATTTGCTGGGTAGACTGTGGTGAGTGAGGAATTGGTTGGATGGTTGTATCCAGAGGGTGGTGGTCAATGTCAAAGTGTCTGGACGAGGACAGTGATGGTGCTCGGGGTCCCTGTGGGGACCAGGGCTAATTAATTTCTTCCTCAACGTCATGGACAGTAGGGTCAAGTGCACCTTTGGAAAATTTGCAAATGACACCAAGCTGAGTGATGAGGTTGTCACACCTGAAGGACAGTATGGCATCCAAAGGGACCTGGACAAGGTTGGGAAGTGGGTCCATTGGAATCTCATGCGATTTAATGAGGCCAGGTGCAGGGTTCTGGTATAAATACAAGCTGAGGCATGAATAGATTGAGAAGAGCCCTGAGAAGGAGGATTTGGGGGTACTGGTAGATGAGAAGCTGGACTTGGCTAAGCACACTCACAGCCCAGAATGCCAAATATATCCTGGGCTGCATCCAAAGTAGTGTGGGCAGCAGGTGAGGGATGGGATTCTGCCCCTCGCTTCACTCTGGTGAGACCCCACCTACAATTCTGCATCCAGCTCTGGGGTCCCCAGCACAGAAAAGACCTGGACCTGTTGGAGTGAGTCCAGAACAGGGACATAAATTGATCACAGGATTAGAGCACCTCTGATGTGAAGACAGTCTGAGAGCTGGGGTTGTACAGAGAAGAGAAGGATCCAGGGAGACCTCACTGCAGTCTTTCAATACTTAGGCTTCTAAGAAAGATGGGAACAGGCTTATTAGAAGAAACTGTTGTGACAGAACAAAGGCTATTGATTTTCAACTAAGAGAGGGTAGATTCAGACTAGACATAAAGAATAAATCCTTTACTATGAGAGTGGTAGAACACTGGACTAGGTTGCCCAGAAAGGTGATAGTTGCCCCATCCCTGGAAACATTCAAAGTCAGGTTGTACAGGGCTTTGACTTGATGACCTTTAAAGGTACCTTCCAACCCAAATTCTTCTATGATTCTATGAGAGACCTCTAATGAAACGGAGACTCAGCAGGTCACACAATGCAGTTCCCCTGGAACTGGCACTGCAGGGAGTCATCTCTTTTCTCAGAGAAACCTGAAGGAAGGCACATGAGGGCCAGAAATATTGTTTCTTTGAAGTGGATCCTCATCTCTGCTTTCTCCTCATCTCTGCCCTTATCTTAAAGCATCAGTCAGCTGAGTGAGAGAGACTATTGATATATAAACCTGAGGAGCAGGAAAAGGAGTTTTTTGTCACGCTGGTCATTCTCACTGAATGCTCTCACCTTCCAACTGTTGTTACTGGCCTCCCTCTCACTAATTTACTTTTCTTACATGTGCTATTTGAGGCTATGACTTATAGCTCTGCCCATATATGTGCCAGAAAGTGTCCCCTGGAAGAAATTGCATTTTATGAGGATTTTATTTTCAGAAATACATGAAGTATTCCTGATATTTCTTTGGGATTGTAAAATGAGAAAAGGCATAATTTCTGGATCCCAGAAAGGCATAGCATTAATCAGGTGCCAGATTACTCAGCTCTTGCAAGACACTTCATGTGAGACATCAGATTTTGAGAAAGTTTCATAAATAAAAACTCTAGAATTTAGATTTAAGACAGCAAAAACTTTTTTAGGCCTGGACCACCTTGTCCATTCTCTTCCTAACACAGTGCTAATATTTTCCTTTATCCAGAGAGCTTTGTTTCTCCATATTGAGGTGCAGTGAAGATAAACACCGTGTAGCTGGTTGATAAGATACAGGGTGAGGTTCTGCTCTGAGACTATCTCCAGCTTGAGATAACCAGCAAGCAAATTAGAGAAACCAGAATCACTGTCATATTGTAACACTTAATCTGTGTGTACACGTATAAGAAAAGTCTAAATCAGTATAATCAGTATTTTCACCTCTCTATCCTATTGTCCTTTTGTTTTACATGAGATTTTTCTTTCCTTGTTCCTGTCTAGTGGTCAGGTTTATTGTTTTGGTTTGGTTTGGTTTTTTCCCATCACTATATCTTATCATTCCAGTACTCAGCTCACCACATGAATTATTAATACTGGTTTTATGCTAAATGTCCCTGCCTTGCACATAATTTGACCTTACTGAAGGAGTAACTGTGCAAACCCTTCAGAACACTTTGCCCTCACTGCGTCTATGAAAAAATATTTCTTCCTTGTGTTTGACTTACTTAACCAAGATTCAAAACACTTTGAACAGTCACATGACCATTTTTTATTAGCCCTTTTTTCATTACAGGGTAAGAAAGAAAAAATAAACCACTAACCTTTCTGAAAGCTAATTACATTTTTGGTTGCTAGTAATTGTCCCTGTATTTTCATAATGGATTCTATCCTTGAACACACTAGGAAAGTGAAAAAATTAAAACTTGCCTTCCACTAGACTTAAAAAATGATTTGATCATCAAGAAATATTCAGTGCAGCTTTCAAATGTGGCTTAGGAAGGAGCTGTAGCTTGTATTCACCTCAGGATAATTGGAAAATGTCTCAGTTTATCATACTGGTTCTCTATTCAGCAAAATGTTTTCTTATACCTCTCCCAACTTAGTAAAATTTTAATCCTGTACTGAGCTCAGCAGGAACAATTTTAAACACCTGCTGTCTCAGTCATAATGTCCACCATCTTTCCCTTAGGGAGTGTAGTTTCATTTCCATGGGCAACTTGAAAGGTAATTCCAAAGTCTTTATTGAAAAGGTGTAGGTTTACCAATGGTCTGGTTCACTTCCAGCAAAAATAACAGGAGATGTCAGACATTTTGAAAGTCAAATGTTTGCTAACAAGAATCCATTACAGAATAAATAGTTATCAAGCAGCATAAAATATTAATCAAGTTAACAATTAGCATTGTGGTTATTCTGATGACCATTGAAATATCATTTTGCTTTCTCAACCCTGATATACTCTTGTTTCCATAGTATTCTATGGCAAGGATTTTCACAGTCCAATTAGGAATTCATGTCCTTTTTTGAGTACCATGATTCCCTCCAGTTTCAGTTCTCCTATTAGTTTTCCAAATATTTGTTGGGTTTTCTCCTTGCTAAAACAAGCAAGTCCAGTCTTTTACAGTTTTCACCACTTGACGTATTCCTTCCTTATTGCTCTTATTTCCATGCATTCCTGGACCCCCAGAGGCTGTTTCTGTGAAGCTGTGGGCAGCACTGCAATAGGGTGAGTCCCCCACTCCAGGTGAGCTCACAGCCTGTAGTTCTTCATCTGTCAGCAGGTTTTGATAGCAGAATGTGCTCGTTGCTCACTCCCAACAGCCTCCATTCACCATGGTTTTGGAGGAGGAATAGACAGAGTAGTAGTCAGACAACATCTCAGTCCTTTCTGTCTCAATGTAAATTCAGAGATTCGTCTCCTTGCAATCTGCCTTGACATGGATAGGCAAACTCTGTCAATCTGAGTTGTCATCAGATTTTTTTTTCTTGAGGAAACCCAGCACGTTATTTCTTACTGTCTTACTTCATCCAATTCTGCTGAAACAGGGCCTCAGCCATTTGTAACCCAGACAATAATGACCTCTGCATGTTTCTTTTGGAAGTTGCATGAACACTTAAAGAAACATCTCATCCTATTCTCTATATGGCTTATCTTTTGCCAGTAATATAATTTACTTTATTTAACAGTAAAGAAATAGTTACATTCTCATGCTCACAACATGATAGGATAAAAATAGTCTTAACTGAAACTGAAAACATCAATAATATTTATATATACTAGATTGCCCAAATTGTAAATATTGGGCAATTATCACTAGGGCTAGTTGTAAAAATTCACTCTCATTTATAACTAGTCAGAATGTCATTTATGGGATACTATATTAAAGAAATAGTAATCTTTTAAAGAAATAGTCATTCTTTTCTGAAGAAAGAAATTAACTTTTCCTTTCTTATCAAATTGAAAAAAAACCTGCTAGTTAGAATTTAATTATACCCATACCATGTGTAGGTTTTTCAGTGGTAATCAAAGTTTGTTTAGATTCTACTGTCTGTCTCTGACACTTTGCTTTGCTTTCATGAGTGCTGCATTCTGCTGTCTTATCAGAATACATTCATTGCAAAAATGTAATAGGCTGTTTCTTAATAGACACCTTCAGTGTCTAAATGATTTCTGAATGCCTTAAAAGTTGGCAAACTAAACTGTCCAGGTCTTCCTTTTCACCAGCAAAATCAGAAAAAAAGAGATAATACAAGACAAATAATTATCATAACAACTTTTACAATAGAAACTTAAAAAAATAAAGTCAATTAATTTAAATGTCAGCTTCTTGTCAGGTTATGTTCTTAATTTTGTTTTGTTTTATTTTTTTCACCTTCAAATGTCAACCTTGAATAAAAAATGTTGTACAATATTAAATTATGTACCCAAATCTTCACTACAAGATAAACCTTTAGAAAGGAGTAGGTTGACAGTGCTTTACAAAATAAACAGATATTTGGGAGTATCTCCTTCCTCTGATATTGGCATTTGATGAGTACAGGTAAGCACTGCAAGTCTGTTCAGGTTGAAAACCATTTGGGCATAAATATTTGCATGGCTGGATTGTCAATATGTGTTGGAAGATAAGCCAAACTTTCTAAACTTCTTTTTGATTTTGTCTTTATTTCTGTAAATAGAAGGAGAAAGTACCAGGATACAAAATAGGCTAAAACCCAGCACTGCTCCTTTAGTCACCTTAATATCTATTTGTTTTCATGAGGAAAAACATGTCCTTTCCAGCATATTGAAATGAAATGGGCAAATCCATGCCATCCACAATTCATTGACACTGGCAGAGCTGCATCCACTGACATGAGGGCTGGATTTTAGATGTAAGAGCCACATGTCACTCTTATCCAGAGTAGTAGCAGTAGTATTATTACTGCTGATATATCACATTTATATCAAATGTCACTGATATGTGCCAGTTCCCTGTAAATGTAGATTCCTTCATTATGTGGGATTAATGCAGGAGACAGAGAAGATCTAGCTTATAATGTTCCTCTTTGCTGTGTTTATGTTCCTTACAAGATGTTTTTTGGCTCACCTCTTTCCAAGTTACTAAATTGCTGTTGTTCCTATGCATTCATGCCACAATTAATAAACTTTGGTGTTGCCATTCCCACACTGAATAGAGTTTTCACAGTTAATTAATACACTTCTGTGCTACTAAGCCTATTCGAATTCGATTCCAAATTCTGCTGTGAACTTTAATGAGCTTAGCAGGCAGGATCCTGTGGGGAAAGTTGGCAGGGCACCACATGTGTTTGTTTGACTCTGGCAAGTCACTTTTCCATCTCTCACCCAACATCTGCCCATCTTGCACAGTCAGCGAGCAAATCCTTTGCCTGTCACGGCCGGTGCCAGCAGTGCACTGCTGGAGCTGGCAATTACTGGAAAGCTGAATCAGGGCTTAGAACTTTGCTAAGACTTTGCCATAAAAACAGGCAGCTTAGCAATGATAAAGGAGTAGGTGGGGGAAGGACTCAGTGCTAGATGTTCTCCTTCTTAACAGAGTGCCTCACCTCCCTCCTGTGGATAGGTCAATGGTCAATATCACAGAATGTTCAAAGATTAAGTTTCCCTTTCAGGGAGCTGTCCTGAAAGTGGGTATGAACCCAGCAGGTACCCTCACACATATGCTTTGGATCCACATTACTGCCTTAGACTTGGATGGAACATCCTCTCAAAATGACATATGATATCCAGTCAGTCTCTCTGAGCCGTCTTTGTTTCACCTTTTTTGCACCACTGAAGTGTTCAATGCTGATGTGGGTTTTGTCTTTAAATAATAGTTTCATTATATGCATCTGTATTCCAGACAGAGAGGGAGACTGAGAAAGAGGCATCAGATTTTACTCTGTGAACATAAATGCTCTGAACACCTCAAAAATGCATTATTAAAGCTGTGATTTGATAGCGATCACTGTCAGTTACCCAAATCCAATATAAACTCATTTTCTGTCCTTTTCTTCCCTTTTTTTTTTTTTTTTTTTGTCTTCTCTTTTTAGCAGCCTTGGCACAAAAGACTAGAAGTGAAATATTAACAGGAAAAGCCAGAAAAGCTTAACTCAAGAGAGTGTGCTGGGTAATCCAATTTTAATTTCCCAAGTTTCTATCATATCATATGGTACTTGGTCAATCAGCAACACACAAACCAGTAGTCTGCTTTGCATTAACAAGGAAATTTAAACTTCTTCTTTAGTGTTAAAAGGAGAAATAATTTGCCCGTTTTAACAGACAAGTGGCAAGTTGGTCAGTATGCAGTGGACAAAGATGACAATGATTTGTAAATCCCCTGTGAAATGTGATTTTCACACAAGCTCTAGGGAATTTGCTGATTTGGTCAAAAGCTCCAGTTTTTGATCTCCTTACACTTTCTAGTTAAGTCTTATTTTAGTTATGTTCAAGCTTATTGTGGTTTTATCATTCAGACATGATGTTTGCTGTATCACAATATGCTTAGACAACACAGTAACAAATTGGCTCCTGGCAGTACTAGAACTCACTTACTGGTGTAGGACAGAAGTCTAAACTTTTGGTGAAAAATTCTGTTATACTCAGCTATGACAGTCTAAAATAAACCTGGAGACAACTTTGGATCCACAATAATAATGATGTTCTGTAGGTAATAAAGGTTATGAAATATGAAAAGTGCATATATCAAATGCATATCAGAATCAGAAATTACTGATTCCCAGTTAAGACAATTTAAACACAGCACCAGCTCTGGTGATGGTGGATCAGTGATATTTTTGGGACTGAAGACGGGGCAGTCAAGCTAAGATGGAGGTCTGCTATCTCATTCTTGAAAACCCCATTCTTTCTCTCCCGTCTTCCTAAATGAAGCACTTGAATCTTTTTCTCTGCTTGGCTGTAGGCCAACTCTGTTGTACAAAGTAGAGTGGTCTGCTGCAATGTGTCCTAGAAGTGACAGGAACCTTCAGGGTTAATGAGAACAATGATATGTAAAGGAATGGCAGTGGAATATTGGACTACTACAGTATTGCACAGGTATGACCCAGAAGACAATATGCATGTCCTGGAGCAGTGGTTTAACTGGGTTTGGCTGGGATGAACTTACAGAGGTAAATTCTTCCGTCACAGCCTGTGTGGGGGTTTTCCTTTGGGATTAAAACAGCATGGATATCATAGCAGTGTTTTGGCTGTTTGCTGAGCACCTCTTGTACAATATCAAGGTTTTCTGACTCTCTTCCCCACCTATAGGGCTGCGTCGCTGGAGATTTTCTTCTTGCCTGGGTAGCTCGTGGCCAGGATTCTGACTCGCCCAATGCCAGCAATCAGGGCAGCAGAGGCAGGGCAGAGTTCTGATCCCTGGCAGAGATTCCTGGGAGCTCCATCCAGGCAAACAGCAATGGCCGTGGCAAAGGTAGAAGGAACAGTCCACTCTGAGCTGGTATATTAACTCTTTATTTCCCTCATGGAGGAAAAAACAGAACAAGTGTGTGAACTATATCTGAGCTCAGAATGGCCCCTGGTGCCTCCTGCACGCCCTTTTTGTGCCCAGCTAGGAGAGGGGAGGGGTGAGGTAGATACAACCAGTGGGGAGAGAACAGGGGAGGAACAAGGTGAACAGAACCAACTACAAAACAGAGATACCTGAGAACTCTTTGCACCTGATGCATAGTAAACTAACCTCATGAATATACATCAGAGAACCAGGAGAAGGGTCCAGAAGCAAGGAGGAGATTCTGTGGGGGCTACACCCAGTGGGAGTTGGTTTAAACCATGGCTCTGCCTTCAGCATCTGTGTGGAAATCCACCCACTGGCTCTCGCTCGGTTCACCAGTGGGCTGGTTCACCACAACACCCACTCTCCCAAGTAAGAAGGCTGGGACTGAGCAACAGGCTGGGAGGAAACATATCCAGGAGAGCTGCCCCAAACTGACCAAAGAGTTATTCCATGCCATATGACATCATATTCAGCCGTAACTCATGGTAAAGAGAAGGAAGCAGAAATTTCAGAGTTGTGGCATTTGTCTTTCCAAGCACCTGTTAGGCAGGCTGAGGCCCTTCTTACCAGGAAACAGCTGGACATCTGCCCACCAATGGGAAATAGTGAATTAATTCATATTTTTGCTATACTTGCACACACAGCTTTTTCTTTTCTTAATAAACTATCCTTATCTGGAGTCACAAGTCCTTTTGCCTTCCATCAATTTTCTCCAGCTCCCATGCCTTCCAAGACAGGAGTGAGGGAAAGTCAGGGTGAGTATTTGGCTGCTGTCTGGGGTCAGCCCATCACAACTGGCCTTATAGAATAGGAAAGTTATGGCTGTTATCAGAGGCAGAACACATTGGGCAAGAGCAGGGGACCTTGCACGTTCTCTTTTACATAGCATACCCTATATAATGTTTCCAAAATTGATTTTTTTTTCCCAAGTACAGTGGCTGGGGTTGCAACCCAGTTTAAGACAACTGCATCAGGGCTCTGCTTCTTAATGTCCACTGGCTTATCACTGTAACTGGTGGTCATCTATGGGCCCTGCTTGATCCCCCAAACATGGACACCTCTTGCCAAGTAAGAGGCAGTGGGGTACCTTGCCTGGTCTCTGACTGCTGGTCCAGAAGAGCCACAGGTATGCTGTGGGTCTGATGTTGTGTCTGCCAGCCCCACTTGCCTCTGCTATCTCAAGCAGCTCCATACCTACCTGAGAGTGTCTGAATATTGCCACTACCCAATGCGAGCAGATGGGGGAAATGCTATTAGCTCACCCTAGAGTCGACTGTCTGAGCAGCTGAATTGCTCTCTGGGCTCTGTTGGCTGAGCTGACCAGGTGAGCCAGGCAAGGGGATTCCTAGAGATGGGTGTCTGACGGCACCTGGGACAGTCAAAGGTACCCAGGGCTACCCAAGAACCTATGACACAGAACTTCTAAGAGTTCATGACTCTTGGAAATGGCAGCTGGAGGAAAAGCAGGGTGCACTAAATGTCTCATCCAGCTGGAGATGACATTCAAGCAGCAGAAGCATCTCTTAAATCCTGACCAACCACAGTGGAGTCTTAGACACCAAAAGCTGTGTCTGTTTGTAAATACTTACAATTAGGAGTATTAAAATGAACCCCACCTGGTAAAGGCAGGATAACTGTGCCCAGGATGGGTGGGTGGCCACTGCTGTTCCATGTGCAGTTCTGCTCCATTTCCAGCTACTGCTCCAGGCGAGCACCACCATCCCACGGGTTCTGTGCAGCAGCTGCCAGCCCTGGGAAGATGTCTCAGTTATCTGTGGGCGTTGCAAATAACACTTGACACCTCTGAATAGGCAACTGACTCAAGCCTCAAGATCCATTCAAGCAGTCTATAAAAAAAAAAAAAGGAAACTCCATCAGTGATGTGTTATGAAATGCTATGCTTAGAATCTGCATAATTGCAAATAATAGAGCTAAAATGCTATTTGACTGTATTTGCTGTGATGAACTAAAATAGAGTCATCATATAATCATCAATAACTGAAAGAAAACACCTGTTGTACAAAATCTGAGAGCTGTAAGTGGTGCTAAAAAGCCAACAAAAAATTCCACCAAAAAGAAGAAAACCAAATGAAACCTACTGTAAACTTCATAAAAAAACCTGGGAGCAAACTGGCTGATCCCATGAAGCAGGTAAATTATACATGTGATGGAGGGATATTAAATTGTTTATATGAGAAAACAGACTGACAACTTTCTGAGTCTCTGAACATGTATGAACATGTATGAACATTAGAACATGTAGTTTTGGCAGTATTAGATTAGTTAGTTAGATTATTAGTTAGATTCCAATGAAAAAGCTTTTTAACAAAGTTTTCTCCATTAAAATTTTCACTGTGACCTACCAGGGCTTCATTCAGTTCAAATTGTCATTAAGTTCTTTTTTTTACAGAGCAGGGCACACTAGTTAGCTGCACCTCTCCAGGTTCATTCCCTCCTTGCATTGTTGAAAAACTGGTTACATCTTCACATAAGCATATACATGACACTTAGGTGTTGTCTTTTTTATGTGTGATGGTGTGATGTTCACTGTGCATACATAGCTATTATACCTTTCTTAAATGCTTTTTTTTTTCTCTCTGCCTGGAACATCTGCAAGTTTCTGAAGTTGATGACCTTCAGATGTTTATCATATCTTCACAGCTAACATATAGGAATGGTAGCTTGAACTCTCCAAATTAAAGTGCAAACTGAACCAGACTCATAGAAATCAACAGTGATTGTTCCAGTCTAAGACACCCCTAACAAAAAGAGAATGGATCTCTTTTACTTTACTTTAAGAAGAGTAGGAACCCCACATATTCAGCTTCTATGTCTTGGTGGGCACATCAATGAAGAGGTGAACAGTTATAGCAAACTGCTGCCCTAGAAGTCTGTGAGTGCATGACTACATCTTAGGTTCTGTGATAACAATTAATACATTTCCTGGAAAAACTCGATTCTTTTTTAACTGATAATGCTTGACAACTGGAAAAGATAAAAGTCATAGACTCTGGAAATCTAGAAGATCACAAAATCTTAATTAAAAGCAGAGATGTGGATCTTCAGAGAGTAAGTTGGTAAATTTCATCTGTATAGTGTCAGAATCATAGCACTTTTTGGTTTGAAAATACCTCTAAAGACCATCAAGTCCAACTGTTAATCCAGTGCTGCCAAACCCACCATGAAACCATGTCCCTGCATACCAAGTGTTTTAAATACCTGCAGGGATGGTGACCCAACCACAACTGTTGGCAACCCGTTCCAATGTTTGATAACCCTTTAGGTGAAGAAATTTCTTCCTGATACCCAATCTAAACCTCCCCTGGTGCAACTTGAGGCCGTTTCCTCCTGTCATGTCACTTGTTAACTGGGAGAAGAGACCGACCCTCACGTGGATACAGCCTCCTTTCAGGGACTTGCAGTGAGCAATAAGGTCATCCCTGAGCCTCCTTTTCTCCAGGCTGAACACCCGCAGCTGCCTCAGCTGCTCCTCATCAGAGTCGTGCTCCAGACCCTTCCCCAGCTCCGTTGCCCTTCTCTGGGTCTGCTCCAGCACCTCAATGTCTTTGGGACCCAAAACTGGTCACAGCACTGGAGCTGTGACCTCCCCAGTGCCCAGCCCCAAGGGACAATCACTGCCCTGGTCCTGCTGGCCACACTGCTGCTGACACACAGTGCCAGGGGCCACCGGCCTCCTTGCCCAGCTGGGCACACGCCAGCTCACGTTTGCCTGCTCTTGTCCAGCACCCCCAGGGCCTTTCCCACTGGGCAGCTTGCCAGCCACTCTGCCCCCAGCCTGGAGCACTGCAGGGCCTTCTTGGGACACCAGGGCAGGAGGAATACACCCATGGAATTGCACTAATTTACATCAGTTAATGATCTGTCTGATGCAGTCTAGTAATCTTTCACCAGTAGTAGGTAAAATTGGTGCTAAACATAACTAAAAAGTGCAGATTGGCTACCTTATATTTAAGGAGAATTTGAAAAGATTGTTATAATTGCAACTGCAATCGTTGCCTTGTGTTTTGCCTTGCAAATCCATCTGCTGTTTCTTACCTTATGACCCTTATAAACCTTATAACCCAACTGGAAATCTTTCCTTTCAGGGCTTCTATTTCTACCCACAAGCATATTTCCAGCCATATTTCAAAACAAAGTGAGATGATGTAGTGATCCATCATTGTAACTCCTAGCTAATATTAACACCACTATTACAGATTGTTCCTAATTAGGAGGGAAGACTGATCATTTGAATAAGCCACAGAAGACAAAAAAAGGAGTAGATGGAGAGAAAAAGTCTAGTTAAATTTAGAAACTACTTGTACTTTCTAAAGAAAACAAGAAAGCAGCCAAAAAATTGAGGCCAGTGGCAACTAAAAGTGAGGAATCTCCTTTCTACCTTGCCACTGTGATACCAGGTCTCAGTACAAGGTGCTTTAAAAATAACTGTGATGACAAATGTCTGTAAAAAAAGCCCTCACAGAAATACAAGGATCTTTTACCAATGCACGGCAGATTCTCAGAGAGCTGATTTTTTAGAAATACTGAGAAAGCTCCCTGTTTAAAAGGTAATTATGGGAAGAATGTATGTTTGTACAGAGGATTTTGGCCTCAAAAAGATACGTCTAATTGAGCAGAAGTTGTGAATAAAGCAGGAGGAGCAAGGCGTTCCTCACAAGAGCACACTGAATGGAGGCTGATAGCAAACAACAATCGTGTTTATCATTTGCTCTCTTGACCTTGGAAACCCAGTAAAGAATAGAAGCCATGATGTATTAGACTACCTGTTTGCCACTATCCTGCTTGAAAAGACAGCACCAGGTAAGTATTTATTCCACGTGTTTTCTGTGTTGCTTTTGAGGCAGAAAGTTCATTACCACAACTCTAAATGTGTTTATTTATTCAAATACCGTTTATAAAATATCAAAGGTAGCTTTTTCACGTTGTGACCATGTGAATACTAAAACAGTCAAGCCTACAAGGAGACCGAGGTCCTGTAACCTGATTTTTGTCTGACTTTGTGATTGACACTCTTCAGCTGTCTGAGAATCTATTCTTTCACTTAAGAAAAGATGACGAATATATTTTAAAAAATTACAATCAGGTTTTCCCATGGCACATTTTGAGCTTTTGATGAAAACTTGAAAATACTTTGACTATGAAATGTCACACTGGTGTACTCCTGGTTGCTTCAGGAATCACAGCTTATAAAGAAGAAAAGGGATCTGAGGCACAGAATTCATGAGTCAAAGACACAGTCAAGCAGCCATGTATCAGCTGAAGCTGGAAACCCAAAATAGTTTGAGTCTGAGCTCCCTCAGGAGACACTTTATGAACATTTCATCAAATGATCATTTTTTAATTTGAAACAGCCTCAGGAGATTGTTTATTTATTTATTTAATTTTTTTTGCTCACATTGGGTGAATTGCTGACCAGAGAGGCTGTAGATATAAACACTCATCCACTGCAGGCCAGCTTGACTTTTCTCAGTGGAACTGGTCATTTAGACATGAAATGTATTTCCTTCCACTAACCCTCTAAACCATTCAAGTAATTTTTTAAAAGCAGAATTTATTTGTGCTTTCTTTTGCTTCATCATATTTTATTGATCTAAAACCTCACTACTTTTTCTTACCTTTTCCAGTTTTGACAGATCCCAAATACCAAGGGGATACCAGCTCAGTTATTAAAATAGTTTTTATTAATGTACAATGCGGTGGACATTTTTGGCTGCAAATTACCTTAAGAAATTTTTATTCTGTGATGTTTTTCCTCCAAGGAGGCCTCTTCACCTGCATTGAGAGAAAAAAAAATGCTGGTGTTCGTGTGCAGTAAAGCTTCTCTCTGTTAAACCACAGCCTTTCTGTCTCAGATCCTGGTGCTTTGTGGTGGCCAAAGAGTAACTTCTGACGTGGGCTACCAGGGCAGATTTAGTGGTGATTTTTGGAAAGTGAGAGCAAATAGAAAAGTAGGCTTTTCAGTGCTGTGGTATAAAGAAATGAGACTAGAGAGTTAGAGAGAGAAAATCCCATTGTAGGCATGATCTAGCTCTGAAAAATAAGGGCAAAACAATCTCTGGTTACTAAAATAGTTTCTTGTGAGGTTTAAGTCTTCAGGAATTGGTGCTATATTCTATGTTGTGTTCTTGGTTACTAGTCAGCATTCATATTTGTTTAGAGCAGTGTTTCAGAAGATTAAAAATCAAATTAATGCAACAGCTCTTGCATTTTAAATGAATCCGGATGCAGAGCTTTGGAAAGGGAAAGCTGGATTTCTTACATGGTGCCAAACAGGGAAAGCAGGAGATGAATTCCTGTATGGATTACCAACCCACTGGATATCCCACCTTAGCACCCAGCTGGTGTGCAGGTTTGGCACATGGAACCATTTCTCTACTTTAAAGATATGAAATGCAAAAAACAATTTGCATTGAAAGGAATCAGCTTCCCTTACCTGGAGATGTGACTCTTCCCCTGAGAGTGAAGGTGACTGCTTTAGGGTGGGCACATCACATACACGTGGCTACAGTCAAATAAAATGCATTTTACTGCTTGAGATCATGGAACTTAGAATCCATAAAACACCACAGCAGAACATCTCAGCCATTTTTTTCAGAGGCACACAAAATGATGTTATTTCCTCATTTTCTTCCTTCTCTATGGTTTTGTTGCAGACTATCTTTCTAATATATCAGTATTTATGAAATGCTCAGTTCTGAGTCCCAAGTAACTTAATTTCCTACAGAATATATAAATTGGAGATTGCTCTTTCTGTATAAGTAACTCATGCAGGCATTATTATGTTATGACAAAGAGCTCAAAGGAATTAGCAGGACAGAGTTTTGAAAGCAAGGTAGAGAACATTAGTATATAGCTCACCAACACTTAGGGATTGAAAAGAATCTCTTCCTTAATTGCTTGAAAATAAATTTCCAATTAATTAAGAAAAAAAAAAGATGAGCTAAATAAGGATTCTCAATTAATAATCCTGAAAACTGAAATTAAATCTCAGTCATTAAACTCATGTAATGTCTGCACCTAATTATGATTTCCCCAGAATTCCTCTTAAATTTATATTTCAAATTATGTGAACTTAATGGCCCTTTTATAATTGGAGAAGATGTAAGCTTAGCCTCAGCCCCATGCATTGGACCAGTCCTCAGTGAGGAAACTACGAGTCCATGACCAGTGTGAGTAATAAAGGAACACTGTGCTTAACACAGTGGGGGAGAATGTTAACACCTGGAAGACCACTAAAGGTGTAGTTGGGTATATATACACATAGGTATAGGCAGGATATCCTCTTTTACTTCCTCTTCAAATACTGTCATTCATGATGACTACAATATTCATGGGGATAAAAAAAAAGAGAGAGAAAGGAAAAGGAAAAGGAAAAGGAAAAGGAAAAGGAAAAGGAAAAGGACCAGGAAAAGGAAAAGGAAAAGGAAAAGGAAAAGGAAAAGGAAAAGATATATAGAAAAAGAGAAAAAGAAAAAGAAAAAGAAAGAAAAAGAGAAAGAGAAAGAGAAAGAGAAAAAAGAAAAAAGAAAAAGAAAAAGAAAAAAAGAAAAGTAAAAGAAAAAGAAAAAGAATAGGAAAAATACATATAATTTTCCTAAGACTTTTTTTTCTAAACTAACTTTATTATAAAACAACAGCAGTCTTACCTTACTAATTTTCTCTAACTTTCCCTGACAATTTAATGAAGGAAGCATGTTATTAATGAAAATGGACCTAGAATGAACCTCACATATGCAGCATGCTGGGGGCTGAAGTTCTGAGCTGTTTAAAGCTCATATGCACAAGTGTCAAAGCTTTATCACCTGACCAGCAGAGCTTTTGTGGAGCCCAAATTCCTTTTGTTTTAGGGGGAGAAAATCAGCAGCTAGAGGCAAGAAACAGCAAAGATTTAATTTCTTATCTGCAAAATTAACTTGGAACTCTGTTCCTTCCTCAGCTCCTCAACACACCTGGTGGGCATTTCATGGATGTCAGACCCACTAATATTTCATTACCTTCTCAAACTCATCCTTAAAATTTCATCTCTAACATCCCTCTGGATATATCCATTTAACAATAGAGATTCCTTGGCAAACTTGGGAAACTTTTTATAGGACTTTATTAGCCTATTAAAAATTAAAAAATAGCCCTGTGAATTAGGTAGCTTCAGGCCCATGTTAATGCCTTGTGTGTAAGTTCAGGGCTTCATGAAAAACAAGAAGGGTGAGGGATGGAGAGAAAACCCTGCAATATCTAAAGGCAGCAAAACAAAGTGCAAATGTGGAATCACAAAGGATTTTGTTTGCTTTTGAGAGATTCTAGCAGGATTTGTGGTCCCAACAAGACAGCTGCCTGTAGGATAAATGATCCTTTAGAGAGACAGCTGGTTTGGGTGAGAAGAAGGAAAAATGGCAGCAAGATAACCACAGTGAAAAAATACACAGCACAGGAAAGTGGAGCCCAAACTAAAATTTTCAAAGGAGCAAAGTAAAGCAAGAGCACAGTCCCTGTTTGGTTCTGTTGCTGGTTTATTGCCCCTGTGGTGGGACATGAAGATCCTTAAAAGAGGTGCAAAGAGTTAAAAAAATCATGTTAGAATCTGCACAAGGGACAGTGAAAATACAATCTCTGTGCCTACAGGAACAACCCCAGCAAGAGTTTGTTCAAGATGAAAGGGCAGGAATCAGTGTCTGCAGGGCACTTTGCTGTCCCATCACTGCCACTGGAGGTTTCAGGTTTCAAATCCTCGTGCCATTTGCCTTCAGTTCAGCTGCTTGGAACATGAATGGGTCGTCTCAACTGTTCCAGGTAGATCTCAGCCCACATTTGATAAATCTTCTTTTCCAGCTCTGGGAGTATTAAATATGCTCTGGTATGTCTGACATCAAGCTAGATTAAAAAACAACTTGAAAAAAACAAAAGAAAGCACTCCACTACTCTCTTTTCTTCCTGATGAAAATACCCATCATGTAAAATTTTGTTAATGGTGGTAAGTTCATATGGAATGAGCAATGAGAACAGTTTGTCCTTTGCATATTTCTGGGTCTGAAGTTATTGGTTGTCCATTTCAGCTGGCTGCTGTTTAGAGCTAAAGCAAGAAGTGGTACTAGTGGTAAACTGCATGCGAGCAGCATGGAAATGGAAAAGCAGTTTCTGTCTCAACAGAGTGGGAAGATGTCAAGCCATTTTAATACATTATTCTGGATTCTGATTAAGTTTCTCAAGTGTGGAGCAGTATTTTATGTTTGACAATAACAGAGGTTGCAAAAGGATTTGGGAGAACTCTAATAAAATCTTTAATCTGTTGACAGAAGAATTTTATCAGCCAGTATCATTAACATCATTTGTACAATTCCATACCCCTGCCTGCACCCAGACAAAGCCATGTCTTCATTACTACTTCTGCTTTTGCTAGTTAGAAAAGCTTAAAGTTGGCCTTTCCCTGAGCTCCCCATGGGTATTCTCACAAGTAGTGGATTTAACACAGTACTCAACATTGTGCAACAGCCAATAAATCCATGATAAGTTACTTCAGTGCTCAGTGGATCATAATATTTTTGATTGAAGATGGGAAATTATGCCCCTCAGGCTGAGGCATGGGTCTGGAGTGACATTAGTTGCTCATCATTTTCTGACTCAGATCAGGAAGGAAATAGGTGAGACTCACAAATCTGAGATGGAGAACTTTGTAAGATGTCAAGAGCTTCTCAGTAAATCAGTGGGTGGGGCTTAATGAAGCACGGTGATGGATGGTTTCAGGTTGTCTGCAAAGCCTTTGTAGATGTGAGTGATCTTTTCTACAGAGCAGAATCCTTCCACAGAGCTCAATTCAATAAACTGAAGATGCAGTTTGGGTTAATTATAGACCTGAAAGGTTTAGTTGCAGCATAAGCCTTTCTTTGCAGACATCAAGGTCTACCCATGTCCTTTTAATGAACACCATGGCCAGGGAAGAGAATGGGATAAGAGGATGTATCAAAAGCAAATGCTACTGTACAGTGTTAAATACTCACCAGAATATTCATTCCAGAACTAAACCACAGTCTCCTGGTTAAGGCCTTTGTCCTGGTTAGAGCAAATTTTGGAATTTGTTTACATTTGTGCATTTTCAAACAGAGACATCTTTTATGGTTTAGGAGCAGAAGAGTTTTGTCAGATGCCTGGCCTGATTCTACAACTTTCTGTAGATCTTCAAGGGAATGTAGAGGGACTGCACTCCTCATGGAGGTGGTGTAGTTAAACTCTCATCATAAGACAGGATGAATTAGGGTCACAGTGAATTTGGTAGATCTCACAGCAAGACTTTCTTTTGACTCTCAGCTGCCTGGCAGAAAGGCTTGCTGATGAAAGCAGAGGTCAGAACTTCACAGATGGATATCAGTGAAGATCAATTCTTTTTCTTTCAGACACTTATCTTTAAACACAAACAGAATTTTTGAGTGTCATAAGATCAGCTTAACTACAGTCCATATAACCACAGGTACAGGGCACTGTGTTTCTCACCCTTTTTTTCATTTCTTTAAATTCCTGCTGTGTAGCAGAATATTTATCCTAAAGCAGTTGTAAGCTGTTTACTTCTAGATGTGGATTTCTGCAGTTTCTGGCCGTGTTTTAATTTGGAATCCATTTCTAATTGCATGCTTGCAGATAAAATTCTTGATGAGTAATTTATTTCTGTTTTACTCAATATAATTCAGTATTTTTACATATTGTGAAGCAGAGGATAGCTGTCTGTGGTTTTCTTTAACTACACTCAGGAGAAACCTTCAGGAAAATGGATATAATATCCTGGTTTTTTTTTTTTTTTTTGTTTTGTTTTGTTTTGGTTTTTTTTTTTTTTTTAAAGCAGGTGGAGACCTGAAGCATCAATCTTGGGGTACCTGGACAGGGAGAGGGGGAAAAACAGTAGATTTGAAAGACTGTGTAGAACATGTGCAAGTCAGATGCCATACAAAAAACTCAATTCTGTTGCACAGCGCAAATTTCTCAACTGAGTTCACCCAGTGTTTACACTCCTGAAGTTGTCCATTGACACAAATTAATGTTTCATACACAGAGATTGACTCGCTGTGGTGGAGGAAGCCTGTTGAAATCCATAAAAACTATGGAACCCATAACAGGGGGCAGAGCTTTGTCTTTTTAACACCTTTGTGATTTCCAGACTGACCAGATATCAGCATCTACTTTAAAAATAAAACCTGTTTTCTCTTTAATTTACCTCTTCTCTCCCAACAAAGGATGCAGTATGTGTAGCTAGAGCCAGAGGAAAACTGCATTCCCTTCCCCTTTTCAAAACTTCTCATGTAATCATAGAATTCTTTGGAATGGAAGGGACCTTAAAGATCATCTTGTTCCAAACCCCCTGCCAAGGGCAGGGACACATTTCACTAGATCAGGTTGCTCAGGGTCCCATACAACCTGGCCTTGAGCATCTACAGGGATGGGGCAGCTCCAGCTTCTCTGGGCAACCTGTTCCAGTGCCTCACCTCCCCCATAGTGGAGAATTCCTTCCTAACATCTCATCTAAGCCTATTCTCTTTCAGTTTGAAGCCATACCCTGTGTTCTGTCACTACACTCTCTTGTAAATAGTCTCTCTCCAGTCTCAAGGGAGTGATTGCCGTTCTGGAAGTCTGACTGCAGCAAACAGTTGAATCCCCAAATCTGTATCAATATGTATGTTAGACATAGGGGAAGAGAAAGCTTTTTAATTTTTTTTTTTTTTCTGCAGTGGCAGCATGTTTGTGACTCATGAATTTTGTTTGGTAGGATTGCTTTCATAATTTAACCTTGCCAAAAGTGGCTGTGCCTCTTAGTAGTTTTTCATTATAAAAGATCCTCTGTGTCGCCCCTAGATAGTCTCAAGCCAATAAAAAGAAACTGATCATTACTTTTTTTTTTTTGTCAAATGGAAGAAAAAATACCCAATGTGCTATAATAATAATGGCAATAATAAAAGATACTGACAATACTTGGAGATCAGCTGAATAAACCCATTGACTGCACTATTTTTAGGGGTGGATTTTCATACCCCTTCTTGATGACACTGTTGGACTGTAATGCATTCTGCCTTCCAGATGACACATTACTTTTAACTCTCATGTTTGGAAAACTCTCATAACAGGCTAATAACATCTCATGGCTTTTCAATTGGAAGTTGTTCTTTGATAAACTGACAGCAATATGAGCACTCCTGCAAGATATTATTTTTGGAACAATGGAGAGAGAGTTGGAAATTCTACGATTAGTGACAAATTTTCAGTGGCAATCATTGTATATTGTCAGCACTGAAATCAATAGGAGAATTCTAGAAATAATGTTCTGCTCGGTGTGTGTAAAGAATGTGACCTATCATCAACACCTTAAGGCAAATAAGTGACGATTTAGGGCACTTAACAAAAGCTCATTTGTCTCTTAGGCTTTTGAAAATGAGGACAGGAATTGTAATAACAACAGTGGGGAAAATTTTGAGCACATGAGAGATTTGAGATTGAAATTTCCCGTTGGAGTATTTTTTTACTGTACTGTTGCACTAAAGTTGTACTTTGAAGTTACATCAAGGGCATCCAGAGTGTGCAGATAAGCAGTATCTGTCAAGTCCTAATACTAAAAAATGAATCACAGAACTATGCTGTTACTTAGAACAGATGTTTTAATATTACCATTATAAATGTGAAGAATTAGAGCCACTCAAATTAATAAATGTCAGTAAAAAATTGCCACTGAGATCATGAACCTCAGCATAAAAATGAAATGTACAAATAAACACTCTTCAGTTGCATTCTAGCCATTATCTCACACTGTTAATCAGACTGTGGGCCAGTTAATGTCCTTCCCTTCTGCTAAAAATGAGTCCAGTGTCCAAAAAGGAGGGATGACAGAGCCAAACATTTGGCTTATCAGTTCCTTCTAAGTGGTCAATAAAGTTAATTTAGGACATTTTGGTGTCATAGACATCCAGTACTTTACATCTTCTAACAAAAGGTTCCATGTAAATATTTTGACCAGATAAATCTCTCCAAGTTCCTTCCACCAGTCTGTAAAGGGGGAATGTCCTTGTCAACCAGGTGTCTCCAACTGTTTGGGATCTCTTCCAGCAGCACTCTATTTCATGCATGCTTTTAAATTCTGCTATGTGGATCTTCAGCACTACAGATATCCTGTCAATAATTCTGAATGAGTTTCTCTGTTTCAACTCCTCCATTTTGTACCCATAAATTGTATCTCACATTATCCTGCTTTTCTCCTACAACAGGCTGGATAGAAAGAGTATCAAACCATGAGGTAATTTCCAAGGTACATTAATCATCTTACCAGGGTGTAAGAACAATCTCACAAGTGCCAATATTCAAAAGTAAGTGTTGTGCTTGGAGGTCTCCCTGTGCTCTTAAGGAAGGTCAAATAACATGCAGTAATGTAAATGAGAATGCTTTTCACTAAAGAGTTATTCTCCATAATGATCCATAAGAGAAAAACACAGAAATAGATACCCTGGGTCCAAAGATGATTTTTTGAATCAGAATGTCAGAAGCAGACATACCAATCTCTTCAGCAAACACAAGTGAAGTCCTTTTAGAGTTACCCTTCAAACACTAGCTTTTGTAATAAATGGATTTGAAATCAGACTCAAGTCAGAGTTAAGGCTCTCTTCAGAGTCAAGAAAAGAAAGCTTCATCAGTTTGCATCAAATTCACAGTATGAAACTTCTGGTGGCCTCAGTGGCAGGAGAAGTAAAATTCTCATATGCTAAAACTGAAGCCCCATTTCCCCTCTGTGATTTGGCTGCCCCAGCCTGTCGCCAGCAGCCCAGGCTCTGCCAGCACAGCTGCAGAGGAATCTTTTCATTCTTGAGGTGCAAACCTCAGTGTTAATCAGGCCAGCATGGGGTGCAAAATATCAGCTGCCCCCAGATACTGCTCAGCAGTGGGAGAATTCCCTTCCTAAGGAAGCTTCTTTGGACCAGGATGCAGGTAAGAACCCAAACCCATCTCTCCTCCTTTCCTCCCTGGGTTGAGAAATACTTCAGGTATCTCTGAAATTCTCTTCTGGACAGAATTTTCTCTTATCTAGGGCCCAGTGCAAGTTCTGCACAAAGACACAGACATCCTTTTTTTTTACCTTCAGTCATATTTCAGCTTTTTTTCCTTTTTTTTTTTTTAAGGGCTCATCCATCAAAACACCGACAATCACAGACGTGACTATCTTGGCAATTCTGTGGGATCATTACAAAAGGGGAGTGGGAGATGATGTGACAGCTGTGTTTTTTGGAGAGAGGGACAGGAATTTTAGATCTCATTTGATTCTTCAGTTTTACTGGCTTTTGCAAATGGCAGGAAGATTGCAACATCTTCATACCCAGAACAATATAAATTCTGTAAAGCCTCAAATATCACAGAATTACTTTTGAATTCAGATATCATTCCCAGTCACTATACAAAGGATATTAATGCTGGGATTAAACTACAGAATGACATCAACCAAATTAATTTTCTCCCCTTCCATGTCCTGTATCTTGTCTGAAGTATGAATGAAAATTAATTTCCTATGGAGGGGGAATGGCTGCAAGAAATATTGAAGCAATTAATTACTGTAGATTTTGTTTTTCTTGACCAAGACATTTATGTTTTCTTTACACTTAATTGATGCTGAGTTCTTAAGTAATGGAATAAGGAGAAGCTGAAGTGATATTATGTAGAATTGGATTACACTCCCCTTTTTCCTCCACATCATCTGGGATGCTTGCTCAAATTTTAAAAAGGAGTTTTATGAAGTTAAAACTTATGGAGTATAATATGTAAAACCTTGAGAAATAGGTGCTGATTGTACTCTGACATCAATGAGAGATGGAGCATGCTGAAAACACCAAATGCATAATAAAAATATAATAAATAATGGTTGAAAACTACAATTGACTTTTAATTTATAGCCAAAAAATATTAGATATTCAAAGGGTCCTCATGAATTTTCCTTTGTTACTAATTGCATACTGAAATGACCATTTAAGGTTTCAATATATCCTTCCCAATGCTGTCAGCACATCAAAATAATGTCACCTTATGTCAGTTTCTTTCCCAACTGATTTTTCCTTTTATCAGATGACCATCAGAAGTGCAGTGTGCATATGCATGCTTGGGTTTGTACATATCTGGATTTTTCATGCTGGAAAAAACCAGCAACACCTCAGTTCTTACCCAGCCATTTTAAACCACTGTCACCAAGCAGCTCTCCACAGCCAGTGGTGTTACAGCCCTTGGTTCAATAGCAGACTGACCCTTCATGTTTGGTGAAGCAGAAATCTGTAGACAAACTTGTCCAAACGTGGAGATCAGCAGCAACTCTCAGTGTCTCACTTCACAGGACACCATGGAATTTCCATAAAAGGACAGTATCCTCTGCAGAGAGGATAAGTAAACCCATTGTCAGCTCTTTTCTCCCAGCAAGTAAAGACTCCCAATTTAGAGTAGCTAATTGTTATCTGTAATCTCTACAGCTGTGTATTTTGAGGAAAACAAACCCTCATCCTGGATAAACCTCTGTGGGAAGCATAACAAGACCAGCTCTCCCCTGCCACACAGGTATGAAACACAGAACGTGGATTGTTAACAAGCTGTGGTCCTTTGCTAATCAGTTCTGAAGCCACACAGCTGCTGCAGCACGGGTAGGATGAGGATGGCTGTGGTAACTGCTCAAACTGTGAAAAACCAAGTTTTAGGCAATCATACCTTTTGAGACACTTTCCAAGCTTTCTAATCTCCGATTTTGCTACCAGAAATTTCTTGGCATTTCTGTTGGCAGGTACAGGTTGTAGCAAGATGCAGAGTATTACAAAGCTTCCTTTGCAATAACATCAGTATTACTACCCATGGTCCACAGACAGAAAGCTCAGCTGAGCAAAGCTACATTTTCAAAAATGTCCTATGTTTTTGGACACCCTGAGCAGTATGCTGAAGTCCCCAAACTGTGTTTAGAGCTGGCATCACTCAGAGGTGATTGGCATATATGAAAAACAGGCATGCAACAACAGGCACCAAAAATCAGAAGTTAGTTCCAAAAGGTCTACTCGGTAACACCAGCTTTAAGGTCAGATAAGAAGTGCATGGAAGAGTGAAAATGCAAGGTTGATGTGGGTGCTCACTGCCATGCTTAATGCACAGAGTGCTATTTCCAGTGGTGGTCCTTCTCTTCCCAAAAAAAATTATTGAAAGAGACATTCCAATCTGACAGATGTTAAATTAGATATGAAATTCTGCTGAAGTCAAAGACAGACTGGGTGTTTATGCAGATAAAGAGAAATATACTGTTAATTCTAACAACAGCAGCAACATATTTCAGTATTGGAAAGGTGCAAAGAGAATACCTAATAAAAAGTTAAGGATTTAGAAGAAATTTCACTGACAGGTTTATACACAATGTTTTTTCCTTATCTGAATCATTTATAGAAATTGACACTGATCTTACAGATATCTAGTATTTTATCCACATTTAGTGCAGGTCTTGTGTACAGTTTCTATCTGTAGTTTCAAGCCCAAGGTTCCCCTTTGAATTCTGGTGATAACGTTCAAAGTAATTCCGATCTGACTTTCAAGGTGTCAGTTAAACTTATATTGAAGTCATAATTTTTGGTTTGACAAACTTTAAAATAAACTTTTCTGACCAGCTTCACACACTGTCTTCTCAGATCTCTGTTTCCACTGTTAAAATGGCTCCCATCTTGGTCTTGTCGCACTTAGGTCTTGATATCACTGCCAGAAGGTGAGAGATCTACTGCTGTGGTTTCTAAACCTCCACGTGAGGCTGACAGGCATCACACAGGACCTCTGGCAGACCTGGGTGCTCTTGGAACAGGAGCTGAAAGTCTTTTCTAATGATACTTGACTACCCTGTTTAGACAATCAAATTTCACTCTTTGTGAAGTGGAGCAGAGTAAATAATCTCCCCCACAGAGGGAAGATTCACTTATGAGTCCTTAATTGTGGTTAAACCATGAGGCTTCTGCCTAAGCACTTATGGTGAGACATTAGTGAAGGCAAATCACCATAAACACCACTCAGAATTGATGTTCTGATCCCATAAAAATGAGCAAATTTTGTTGCTGAAGGCTCCTTTTCTCTGCACCCATACTGTGATTTACCAGGTATGATGTATAGGAGCTGAACCATTTATACCAGAACACAGAAATGATGTTACTGCTGAAAATATCTCATTAAACCATGCACATACTCCAATGAAAAATGGCTTTTGCAAAATCACATACACAGGCCACTCTGTCAGGATCATGGATAATCCTAGGAACACTCAATAATCACTGGCAGGATTTTGCTTTATAATTTACAAATATGCCCTTGGGAATTCTAGCTGTACCACACAATGGCTCTACTTCAGGAAGGGTCACAAGGCATTTGTGACATTGCTCACAATCCTTCTTGCCTCTTTGAATTTAAAAATGAAAGAGCTGAAAAAAAACCCTGCAGGTTCAAAGCTATAACTGTCACATGGGAACTCTCCTGAAATCTCCCCTCCCCTGGCCCACACCACAGCTTGCCTAATGCCATTTTTGATATTTCAATGATGTACCAACAGCATATTAAATATATAGATATTGAGGATTTTGTGTTTTCCAAGGAAACACCTGGAAACAGCTGGAATGTTGAGTCCCAAAAAGGTGTTTCTTACACTTCAGTGAAAGAGAAGGAGGATCAGCAGCTCCCCAGGCAATGCCATCAACAGGGCCCAGTTTTTTGTTTGATGTTGGTGTTATAAACACGCATTCACTTTTTTTGTTTTACAGGCAATTATTTTTTAGTTTCAAGGGGAGCTTTAGTTTAAATTCCTTATTTGGTACATATGGAAGAGCTGCCTAAAGCACTAGGCAGGAACTTTTGACATTTCTATAAAAACCCAAGTGCAATCAATAGCTAGATATTGAGGTCAGAAAAGTAGCTACTGAGAAAGTTCAGTTAGTTACTGTAGTTTGCACAAAGAAACCACTTTTCATTTAAACCCACAGACTTAACGATAGATGCTGGTGAAGGGCTATAGGGATGACATGATGTCAAAATAAAAATAAATTGTCAGTATAAATCCAGGGAGACATTGTCACAATATCAGCTTGAAACAAAATGACACTAATGCAAATTTTATAAGAAACAACTTTAAGATGTCAAGACACTGGTAAATTGATGTCAGTTCAGGTCTGCAGGGAGACAGTTAGGATTAAAAAAGAAAAACCTAAACAAACTAAAAAGCATTTCCAGAGTAATGGCTGTAATAGAAGTTTCTAATTTTGTCAGTTAAAGTAGAAGTTAGTTGTAGCAACACAAGCATGCAGATACCATGATTACTATGTCAGCAAAAAACCCCCAAAACACACAAAACCAAAAGCAAATATTGACAAAAACATAATACACTCTTGATAAATGTTACATTGTTTGTACAGTTAGACACTGACATTTCCAGTTTAGACAGCTTCTATATATAAATCCATAATCTCTGATGCTAGGTCAGTTGACTAATAAGAAATCTGGAAGCTTCTTCATGCCATACAAACCTCCTGTAGCTTTTCACTCATGCAGTGTGCAACAGAATTTATGGTAAGTTGAACAGAACAAATAGACAGCAGGAGCAGAGCTTGACTCTTCCAGTCTCTCATTATCAGGCTTTGCTGGATCTCCTTGTCATCGTTTCACATGTCCTGTAATTCAGTACATCCTTCTAAGTCTGAGCCTGACCCCAGTAGTGACCAAGAAGGCTCAGAAACACAAAGTGATTTCTTTTGAAAGTCTTGCAGTGTTTTCTAGGAGTGTTTTTAAGCACTGTTTTCGAGCAGTGGGATGCTGGGGGCAGTTGTGAGAACACTTAATGCCTGGCATCTCCTGAAGTCATTTACATTCAGGCAAAAGTGGGTGGAAATTCTGCCATGTGAAGGCGACATTTGCGAATGTGTAAATGACTGCACAGCGCTTCTGGAGCAGTCACAAGCAGGGCCCTGCTCAGCACCGTGGTTCTGCCATGTGCAGCATTAACCTTTACCATGTTCTGCTTTCCCTGCACACAATAACAGCAGATCCTTGTCAGGGGGTGGTTACACAAGACGGTGCATATGCTTCCAGGCTCCCAGTCCCAGATCAAAATACATGGCATGTAGCTCAGAGCTATCTATACTCATTCCCCATTCTAAATTGATTTGAAATACTTTAGGGTGTACATCTGCCTCTGAAGACTTTTTGGCATAAATCCTGTATTTTAGGCCCTGGCTACTTTAAAACAGAAACTATTATGTCATTAGGACCAAAGTGAATCAGGTTCCAAGTGCCTGAAGTTCTGATAGACCACAGGTGCTCTATTTTTCATCTATGTGAGCCCTGTTGAAATTAAGTGTGTTCTGCAACCCCATTTGAGGTGTATGTTCAGCTGTACAAACCTAAATAATAACAGAACCCACAGGCAATGATAAAAATTACACCTTTGAAATCATTAATTCCTGAGTTTGTGTTTAGAAGCTGACTGAAAATATCACAGGGCCAGATTTCAACACCTTCCATGCTGGAGCATATCTGAAGTGAAACCATTGACGTCAGTGGAAGGATTCCAGATTTATAGCTGCCAAGTTATGCACATCTCCATATGTGTCACTTTATGTTAGTTATTTAATGCATTGATTTGCATACCATAAGCAGTTTGTATAGAACCAAAATTTGCACAGGATAGCATGAAGCCACAACAACATGCCCAAAGAGGTGAGGAGGGCAAGGCATCTGGCAGCTGGGGTGAAGGTGCCAGTGGCTGTGTGCAGTGGAAGATGAGGGTCTTTGGCTGATTTGGGGACTGATGGTTTGACTGCATCAATTAAACTGAGAGATACTGTGCCTTTCTCCTTGTGCATAGAAATTGTGCCTAAAGGTGCCACTGTCACAGCCTCCTGCATTTCCTACCCAGGGCACAGCTGGTGGGAGTGGGGACTGGAGGTTGACACAGCAGGAAGGGAGGAAGAGGAAGTAGGAGGGATGCTGGCCATATTTTCTGGTGAAAGCATCACTTGGTGGCTAACAGTTGCAGTGCCAAGTTAAACTTGCAGCCAGATGAGAGAAGGCTCATGTGAAATACACGTGTGAAAGATATAATGAAAAATACATGGACTTGCTAAGCCCACAGATGTACTCTCGGGTAAATGGAATGAGAATTTAGCTAAGATTGACATGAATCATTGACATAAAGGAAACAGTTATCAGGAAACCCTGGGATTATCAGCAAAACCTTAGCTACTCCCTGCTCAAAGCGCAGAACTCAGGTCCTGATCCCTTGACCACCTTCTAAAAATTGCAAATCTAGTCTGGAGGAACTATAAGAATTTTACTTGGAAATTCAGTTTGCATCATTAATATCCTTGGCCTTCCAGGACAAAAGTAATATTTTCCTCCTCAGAAATCTCTCTGAGATTAATTGCCAAGTGGCATTTTCCATGCATACACATCCACTCAGCACCATCTGGGGTCCTTGAAGGGCAAACTGAGGAAAAGTGCAACCCTGCCAGGTTCTCTGGCTCCCTGGGTGCTCAGTGCCTGCTAATGCCTACATTTTTAGCAATAAATTCCTGCTTCTGTGCAAATCTAAATTGCTGGCTCTTGGCAGCTGGGATTCTATGGAACTTCATCGGACCCATCCTTCTCTCTGAATGTCCTTAGTGGCTTTGAGGACACTTGTTGACGATGCAGCCCTGCAGCCACACTCATTTCAAACCCCAGATCACTGTGAGAAGCAGAAGAGCAGCCCTGGAATCATGCTTTAGCCTTGAGAGATTCAATCCCAACCACTTTCCCACACACTTTTGGTGTTGCTTTTTTTTGCTGGCACCCAGGAGAGTTTTCTTTTCCAGACATCCTAATGTCAGGACTTAATCAGAATGCAGAGATGCTGTCTGCTTCAAAGGCTTAGTAACCAGACCATTTCTGTTAGGAGATGTGGGGTGTCTGCAGTGCAGCATCTCCAAGAAATAAAACCTCACACAAGGAAGTTAGCTTAGTGATACTGTGGGATCCCAGCTCGCTTTTCCTCAAAATATATATAGTTTGTATAAAGAAAAATATTGTGTATCCTTAAACTCCATCTTCCTTGGGGACAGGGGTGTGTTCTTCACTCATTTTAACTAGCAGAAATTGGTTCACTTGCAGCAAAACCTAGGCAGGCAACAGTTTAATTTGCACTTTTGACAAAGGCTAAGAGCTCATTCATGAAGCAGCCCAAGTGGCAGAGATGCAGTCACAACATCTCTGCTGCAGGTGCCCTGCTCAGATCAGGCCTGTCTGCCATTGATTCATTGATACTAAATTCAGTAGGCTCCAGATTTTAACTAGACTTGCTAGTCTTTGCTAGGAACATTTACTACCTTTATTTCTTTTTTGGCCTACTTTTAGACAATCTGCATTTTTTCCAGTTAAAAGGGAAAATTCAGTTTTTACAAACTGCTCCTGCAGTGATATGGGCTTACCTATTATTACTATTATTATTATTATTAATAATAATAATTACAAATAAACTGAGGTTATTTAGCTTTATAAACCAAAGTGAGGCTCAGCTGTCAAAAGTGGGCTTTCAGTAACTATCATGAGTGAATTTGTATGATGGTGGACAGATATCAAATGGTCAGTTCTGTTTCTTCCATTGAGATCTGGATCAGTTAGCCAACCTGTTAGTGATAATCATTCCTAAGCAAGCAAACAAAACTCAAACAAAGCCCAAGCACCTTTTTTTTTTTTTTTTGCATCAAAACCTATATTGAACTTAAAATGGGTGGCTGGCTGCAGTGTCTGCTCTTTCTCTGTTATTCTGCTTCTCTGTGTTTGTCCCCATCTATCCTGTGCTGCCACATTTATTAAAGCTCTTTTCTTATGAAAATGTTTCTAATCACAAAATAACTCCTCTTCTGATGTAGCAAGTTAAATTAAAGACACTCACAATACTTCAGGTAGTATAGTGGCATTGCTTCTCATAAACCCTCTCTTTTTGGTTTGGTCACAGTTCTGCTCCAGGGCACCTGAAATACCATTTCAATGCTTCTAAAGATAAATAGAGTTCTGTCAATAAACTGAAAATTGCTGACCTTGTCTTGTTCATCAATTTAGGCATCGAAAAAATTCTGCCTTCTGGGATTGGCAGTGCTTTTCCATCTGAAGTGAAAAATGCTAAGCCTGCCATATTTAATGACAGGCCCGGGAGGGTTAATGAAAGAACAGAAGTGGCATTTCACCTTGACTTGCAGCTGCCCTGTAACATTGCCTGAGGGTCCAGCTAAGTGTTGGCTCCATCTGAGCAGGATAAGGCAGGAGTAAAGGCCTATAGAGAATTCTAACAGGACATCCTCGATTGCCCTGGCTCTTGCCCTGGTTGCCTTTGTGTGTGTCTGTGTGTGTTTTTGTGTGTTTGTGTGAAATCTGTAACCAATGAAGCCTCAGGGATTTTTGTCTTCATTGGTTACAAAAGCCCTGGAAATGCCAGAAAACTGAGCAAGAAAGAAATGCTGCAATGAATGACTAAATCATCTCCTAGCTTTTGCCTGGACTCTACCAGCATTTCAGAATTTGCTTTTGCTATTGATAGCTTCATTTTTATAAGCTAAAAATTGATGATTAGTCTAGACTGGTAATTAGAGGCTATCTTTTTACACAGAGGCTTGGATTAAAAGCTTTTGTGGTTTCATGGGCTCTGGTTTGTGTGAATGTCAATTTGATCCTTTTAGCATGTTTATGCTAAGTATCAATAGGCTCCTGGGATTCGTGGAAGTGCAGTGCTGAACCTCTCAGACGCTCAGCAACAGCTGGGGTGCCGCTTCCGTTTGAAAGGCTTTCTTCTCTCCTCACTAATGGAGGATCAAAAGTCATCCCTTCAATTAAAAACTAAAGAAAGAATCTCATTGTTGGCATTTTATGTCTAATTAGGGATTTTAGTGGGAAATGTGCACCAGTGCTCACTGATTAATTTATCAAACACAGAAATCCCCCTTTCCTCTACCAGTCCAATTAGCCAGGCATTTTATATGGCTGGGAGACTGAAACACTGCTACTACATGGAAACCAGAGGCTCTTTGCGTTTGAAATTGTGTGGTAAAGAGACTGGAAAATTTTTCGTCTAATACTGTGCATATTTAGGGCCTGATCCTGTGAATTATTGAAAATCTCTGCTAAAAAATGCATGGTCTACTGAAGGTCCATTCCTGTATGATATTCAATACCCTGAACACACAGGTGCATCAGGGAGAAGCAGAGGATGCTGAATGTTTTGGAAAATAGAGCATTTACTGCATAAAATGCCCAAAGGGAAGCATAGCTGCTGCTCAGATGATCTCAAGCACTGTGGAGCATAATTCACGTGTTAGCTGCTGCCTTCTTACCTTGTGCTGAGATCTCTGCGCATTTCAGAAGCTGGGATTGATCTCTCCTTCCACAAGCCACCTGTCAGAAACAATGTGGAAATATATTATCAATCATTTGTCATTCCCCTCTAACACAAGGACCATGAATCACACTGTTTGTCAGCTCATGTCCCTTGCCATACATCACAAGGGGTTATTACCATCTCACTTTTCCTCTGCTGAATGCAGGTGTGTGAGCCACAGCATCCAGACCACTCTCCCAGTTGCATGAGTGTCTCTCAGGAATGCACTAGGAAACATATCACCTCTCATATGTTCTTTATTTGCTTATCCTCCCTCTCAGGGTAGTGTTTGGTGAATGGCTTTGTGTTGTGCTATATTTTAGTTTTGTTCTTTTTTTTTTATTATTTTATTCTGATGTTTGATGATTTTGTTGTTGTTGCTTCTGTCTTGTTTTATTTATTTTGAAGAACTGTGCTGTTGCCTTTTTGTTATGGAAGGTAAGATTAAGGGAATATGCTTGGCTTGTCAAATGGATTTGAACAGCTCTGGAGCACGGGGATGCTCAACAAACCTTGAGTAAGGAACCAGAGGTAAACTGCCCAGCTCAGAGCAGACCGGGTGGGAGGTGCTGTGGCTGCACTTGGGTGGGTGGATGGGTCATATCTAAACATCTGGGAGCATAGGGCTTAGCATGTTTACATCGAGAGTGTGCCATTTAAACAATTCTCCTCATTCTTTCCTCTTCTTGCCCTTTGGTTTGCTTTGGGCAGAGCTCTGAGGCCATGACTTGGGTTCCTTCCAAGCCAGATTAGACTGGAAGATGTGTGTCCCAGTTCTGACAGCACTCCCAGGACATGCTGGCCCTGACCTGCCCCAGATGGTGCCTCTCACATCCCTGCCCATGGGTCAAACCCCATTTGGTCCAGCCTGAGGAGGTCAGTCTGTTCCCCATGGTCCTTCCCAGCCATCCCAGGCTCTGTCTGACCTGATTTCCCATCACCAGGCCTCATCCTGGCTCCTGTGGTAGTTAACTTTGGCTAAGGGCTACGGGCTCCCTCAGTGCCCTTCTTCCTCGGGACAGGGGGATAAACGGGGTGAGAAAGCTCATGGTTCAAGACACAGGCAAGGAGGGGATGGGAGCTGTGCTCAGTCCCTCTCAGCCCCTCTGGCCTGCCCCTCCCTGTGCCCCCAGCTGGGCTGCCGGGCTCAGCTGTGCCTTTCCCCTGTCCCTGCCTGCCACACGGCCACCCCGGGGCCAAGGAGCCCCTGTCCCCAAGGAGCCCCTGTCCCCGAGGAACAGCCCCACCTTCCTCTGCCAGGCCTGTCCTGTGGCCCCACGGCGTGGTAACACTCGGTCACTTAGAGAAAGGGTCTTGTGGCAGCTCTTGAGGCTGGCAGGCAGGTGAGGTACAGAAAGTATGTGTGCAGGTTTGGCCAAATTTGGAGGAGAATACCCTCTGAGGGAAGGCAGGTTACAACCACCCCTCTCCCACCAGGTTCGGGGAAAAAAGGATTTTTCCTCGGAGGAAAGTGAAAGAGGTAAAAACTATTTATTTAACAAATACACAGGAAAGGATAATAATACTAAATAATAAAATCTCTCAGTGGAGAGAAAACCGTGGAGAGAAACCTGTGAAGATTTCAGAGTCTTTCTCCGGTAAGTGTGGGTCCCCCTTTTCCTCCTGGGAGCTGGATCGGTGTGGGGCCACCTCCGGGGCCTTGGAAGAAAGTTCTCCCAGTGTGTTCTGATGTTGTGGAACAGTCTGGAACAGTTCAGAAGAGAAGAAAGGGAAAAAAACACCAAAAGTCCCAGTAAAAAACCAAAGTTCAACTCTCCTCTCCCTCTGGAGAAAGGAGCTGAAAACCGGCTGAAAAGCAAGCAAGCAAGGGTGCTTCCTCCACTCTTGCTACCACAGAAGCTGAAAGCAAAGAGGAGTGTGTGTCTGTGTCATTGAACAACTGTTTTGAAAAGTTCACTTGGGTTTTTTTCTCTTTGCCCTCTCAGGCTCAGTTTAAAGGCCCAGAAAGGCACAAAACTAATTTCTTGGCATAGAACAGACGAGATGGGATAAAATCATAGCATCACCCCAAGACAGTATGATAAGGGTCTGTAAAACCATGAGTGGCAGGAGAAGATGACTGATGTTCTCTGTGTCTTCCAGTGAGTGCTGTAGGACACATCAAACAAAACTCACAGACTAAAGAAAGAAACCAAAGCAAGCTGCATATTCCTGTAGTATGGGAGCTCCTCACTGAAGTGTTGATCATAAAAGTTATCAATGTTTCAGCAAACACCTGGAAAAATTACCAGGAGTAAAAAAAAATAAAAATTCAAGGATTATGAAATGCAAGTCAGCTGGCTTAGGCAGTCTGAGATTTACAAAGGACTAGAGGTAGTAAAAGTGTCCTTGGGCAACATCATGATACGCTGTCCCTGCATGTCCCTTTGTCTCTTGGCCACTGTTGGGCAGAGAATTTTGGACCAGACAAACCTTTAGCTTGACCCAATACAGCCATTCCTACACTTTCATTTTATTCTCACTCTCAAAAGCATGAAAAGGGAATAAAATCTCTGGTCTCTCTTGTGTTCAAAGCTCGTGTGCTGCCCTTGGCTGAGAAACTGCCATGGCCTCATCTCTCACTGGTGGAAGATCAGCCCTCCCACTGCACAGTCTGAGCTTTGGATGGTGTGCAGGGTACCCAGAGAAACCTCATTTGTTCTTTTCCTAATCCAGTCACCTGCATATATCAGGGGAAAAGCATGCCTAAGTAGGAGGGGTTGGGTAATTTTCCAAATAGTCCATGATTCATGAAGAAATAATAAAAAATAAATTATAAATTTTCTCCCTCGACAAAGATGTTAAGAAGGGGTAGAGTAATTTGGATACTCTGAAGAATCTGCTGGCAGGGAATACAAGAACTAGATGGGAGAGACTATCAAGAAAGACAAAATTATGTTTCTGGAGGAGGCCATCACTGAAGAGGAAGAAGATTAAAGCTTTATGAGGAGAGGAACAACAGTTCGCGTTTATATTGGCAATTTTGTGAACTTCCCTTCTTTCCCAGCCAGCTATGGTGGGATGCCTACAGCATGAGCAAGAAGCTCCAAATAACCATGCTGGGGTAAAACTGGAAGCCACGTCAACACCATTATTCTCCCTCTACACTTTGCATTCCACCAACTAGCACGAAAGACATGGTTTTGATGGCTGTATGACCCTTTCTTTTGTAGGTGATGCCTCTGATTTTCCTCTGTTCTCAATCTTTTATACCCTTTATAAATGTTTGAGAGTGCATATCTGAATCACCAAGAAAAAGCAGAATTGCAGAGTCAGGCAGAATTTGTCTAAACACATCCAAACATAAGATAAGGTAAGGAACACTTCTCCGTAAAACTCTGGTGATAGCAAAGCAAATCTGTAACTAAAATGTAGATAAAATCTGGCTAAATTTGGGTCTTATTTAACTGTATTTCATCTTTGTCTTCCAGAATTCTAAACACTAAAATTCTGGGGCCATGGAAGGAACAAGTGTAAGGAAAACTCATCTTTCAGCAGCATTTGGAAAGCTAAGAGTACCTGTAGCCTGCTCCCACAGCAACAGGAAAGAATTTTTGATAAAAATATTCTGCCTGGTCATGTAACAGATGAGAAAAGAGGATCAGTCATCCTGAACATGGCAAATCTCTCAGTTTTCTATTCTGGTCTACAGTGGTTTTGTACACCCTGATGTACAGGTGAGCTGCTTTGGCTGATGACTTTAGTGCAGAAACATCTTTGCCCTCCAGAAACCACTGAAGGGTATCCTTTCTTGCCTCTGTACATATGAAAAACATACCTTATTTTCAATGGAAGCCAAACTGGAACATGGGAGAAAGTCTTCATGTTGACAGTTCTCACAGATTAGACTCTTTGTAGAACAGGAAAATTACTCTGAAGGGTAGAAATAAATATACGGATATAAAAAGGAGAATTTTTACACCCTTTGACAACTAAAGAGCAAGAGTGGCTCATCTGGATTTTTTATGCAGTCCACATTCTTCAAAACTGCCCACAGTTTTGGAGATTTCTATTTGCAGTGAGAGTGTCTGAAGCTCCAACTGAGTATTTTCAGGAAACTCAGAGTGTTACAAAGCACGTACATGCTCCTTATTTTCAAAGGCTAAACAAGCATGACTGCAAACACCATCACAGCACTACCAAAAGGTGCTGAACCACACTAGAAGACACAGTAATTCATGATGGAGAGTACTCTGTTATCCATGAGGGAGATTGGTCTTTGTGCAGAGTGAGGAAAAGATAAGCATATTGACATGGCTTCTTTTGAAGTGTCCATCCACTCTGCCACAGCCTCCTCCTTTCTGCTCGCTTCCTATTGATTATGTCTGCACTAAAGTTCAGCTGACCATTTATATTTCAAGTGAGAAGGAGGGAGAACTGGAGATTTAAAACCATTTAAACACCTCTTGCTAGAGTTAATGCTTGCATGTCACCAGCAGTTGTCAGGACTCTGGCAATGAAATTCCTGAGGGTGGTTCATAATGATTCAATTTGTCAGCATTTCAAGCAGAAACATGCAGGTCTGATATTCCAGTTCAGAGGGTGTAAGAACAGCCAAAGGAATGTGTCTGTGTGTTACTCACCAGGAAAACACACACACAGGAAACAGATGATAACACAGAGATGGTGATACCACTTCCCTACGTTGCAGGGTAAATTGGGGGTGTAGACACAGAGGCCACTGAAGCACCTTTCTGTGAGATCTTTCTTTATCTGTTGTGCTACTTGCTCTGGTAAATACACACGATGGCACAGCAGTGTGTACACAAGGCTGAGGGATGCTCTGAAAATCCTGCCTAAACATGTACATGGTCTTTCACATTCACATTTATGTACCTGACCCATGCTTGTTTTATGTGTGTTTTAGGCTTTGGCAGGTCTCAGTAAAATCTGTAGCCAACTTCTGCAGGTTTTTGTAATCCTATTTTCTTATTCTTTAGCAATGCTTGCAGACCCACACAGACAAGAGGGAAAATCAAATAGCCAGAAGAAGGTACAGGCTACAGCCTATTCACCATTATTCTGTTTTGCCATTTCTTCTGCTGCCTGCTTTGTCTTTCCAGACCACATACCTGGTGTAATTTGTGTTGTACCTGTGCTAAAGCTGGGAGAGAATTTAATTTTTTTCCTTTTTTGTTCAGCACAGTAGGTGATAGATTGGTGACCTGATATGCCCTCACAGTGCAAACACACGGTGAAGTGTTGTTAAAAGTGCAAAGCAAACAGGATAACAGGAAGGATATCTTACTTGCTTGTCTCCTTGTATAAGGTCAGATTTCAGGTGAAGTCTGGAAAGGAGAGTAGGTTGAAAAAAAATACTAAAAAAAAAGAAAAGCAAACTAAAACTGACTAAACTAAAAAAAATAAAAGCCATTACTAACTTTTGTCATATGTGCTAATGGCTTAGTTTCAACCACTCACAAACTGCTAGGTTAGATGAGTCTTTTCATTAGACTGTGCTGCACACTGAGTTAAACCTGTGATCTGAGAAAGCTGGTGGTTTGATGGACTGCTCCTAAATAGCTGTCATGAAAGGTGACTGAGAGAAGTCAACGTATGGTTTACAAGTTCAAAGTCACTCCTGAGGATTTGTGCTTTCTCCAGCGGGAAGCATGGCTGTTTTCCTGAAATAAAAGTCTGAATAAGTACCAATTAGGAAAACTGAAAGAGTAAACTGGAAACTGACCATATAGACTGTGCCCTGTCAACACTTACTCTCCTGTTTGCAGAGCTTGTGTACTGAAGATAAATAAGCATAGACTATGCATACGTGAAAAGTACTATTTAATCCTCATTGGATCTTAATGTTTGTTTATCAATGAGAATCTCCTGTGTCATTTAATGAAATGTGCTTCTCTGTGGTACCTTTTTACTAAAAGATTCAATATGTGCTTCTGATGTAGGTTATTCAAATAACTGATTAATGAAGCTGCACAAAAAAGTAGGAGCAGATTTTCTTTTACTACGGTAGGATGGCTCTATTAGTGCAGAACCTTTTTGCAGCTTCCACTTCCCATACACTACTCTCTTTTTAATGATTTATTTAAAATGCTCACATTAAAAATAAATTTAACTCAAAACACTCATAAAGCTTGAATCCTCCTACGACTGTGGAGCTTATTCTGGAGTAATTTCATAGGACAGTTTCATTAAGGGGAAATTTTGTCAGCTGCTTCAGGCTGGTTTTTCGGGAGGTCTGGAATGAATAGTCCATGAGGAAGGACAAAGAGAACCAGTATTGTTACATCCTTATAGGACTAAGGGGAAGGCTAATTGCAATGTTAGAATCTGAAAGATAAAGGGTGGGATTAGAAACAGTGGGCTTGAAGTACTGAAAAAAAAAAAAAGATAAAAAGATGTCAGACATAAAAAAAATCAGCAATGTTCAAAGGATACAGAATTATTATAAAATAAATAGTACTATATAATAAGTAATATCTGCCATTGTCTTTAAGCAAAACAGGGCATAGTAAACAAAAAGAGACAGAACTTAGGCTCTGAAATGGGTAAAAGTAGATATTTATTCTCTATACAATGGTGTAAAAAGAGTATAAAATTAGGCTCAAGCCACAAGGAAGAGATTGCAGAGTTTTAGTGCCTGATTCTGGCAAATACTAAGACATGATGTCATCTTTGATTGAATTCTCCAAAACCAGATGCTTAAATAAGGCTTTTACCCTCTGTTTATTTTTCTTTGGAATTCACTGTTAAAAATTCCAGAACTGGATGTTGCCAAGAGCTTCTATCACAGAGGTCAATCATCTTAGATAATAGATATTCCCATCTATTAAACCTAGTAAATTTTTACTTGCTGTCATGGATATTATAACATCTTCTCCTTGTACTGCAATAATTAAGGTGCAGATGACAATTCCATTAAATAGATCATATAACTCAGTGAAGACAAACTAAATGATCCAGCTGGGCTGAAGCTGTGCTTTAGACATGTCTGCCTTGATGAGAATGTTTCCATCAGATTCAGATTTTAAATTGAGATGTGTCTAAATAAAATTGTGGAAATATTTTTTTAGGCACTAGAATATCTGTCAAATGCTATATAGAGAAAAGCATCCTGAGGCAGTACAGCCCGTGGCATGAGATTTGCTCTGGAAAGGCCATGCTTCTCAGGCTTAGATAGAAATTCTTCTCCTAAACTGGATGAACAATTACACAATGAAATTATTGGGAATAAAACATTTTAACTGAGATGGCGACTCTGTTCTCAGTACTTTTGGTCCTTAAATGGATGACAAAAACCACTTAATATTAGAAAAGGAAATCCTGCACAGTTCCCCAGATAGGCTCTGACATTCCCAAATTTCCCTTTACCTGCATCCCTTCAGACTCCAGCAATGCCACATCTTCCTCAGGGAGACCACAGCAATTTTTTCCTCTGGTAATGCTTAATCCTTTTCCCTCTCTTCCTGACCTCTCCTCTCTGAGTATTCCTCTGCTAGCAAGCTGAAGAGTGGGACATAGCAAGGGACTGTTTTTAAGGAGCAGCAAGACTCAGGTAGCTCTAGAGCAGAAAGCAGAGAAATCTTACAGCCATCCCAGACCTTCACAAGCTAAAGCACCCAGGTTACATTGAGCGTAGAGGGAGCCTGAGCCTCAAAGACTCATGTTTTCTTCTACAGTTATCTCCTAATGGAGTTATTCAGGAGCAGGAAAACAAAATACAATCGGAATAGATCCGGATACATTCACAGGGGAGAATAAATGTTACAGTACTTGTGATAATAATGCCAGGTTTGCAGTGACCCCATCACACTTTTCCTTAAGGAGGATGTAATTTGGCTCTTACTCTGTCCTAAGGATCAGCCTGGGGAGACCCATGAGTGTTTGTGATTTGTGACATAAGGGCTGAGACTAAACTGTGTCTCCCTCGGTATCAGGCTGGAACATTGACTCGTCATCTTGCTGTCTGTTCTCACAGCAGCACAAGGTCTTCCATTATCCCAGACCTTCATCTTTTAGCAGACACCTTGTTATACACTATTTATTTGAAGAGCAAAGCAGCCAGAAAGTTTCTTTAATGAGTACAATAGATTCTGATCTCTGCTCAGTTCTCATTTATCTCAAATCCATGCTCCAAAGTCAGTGCTGAGTGCAAGTGAGGGAAGAAAAGGACGCTTAAGGGTTGGCTAAGAGACCAAACTGCAAAGATAAGAGGTCAGTAACACATATGACAAATGTAGATATAGGAAAACAAGGTTAGAACTTATGTGAGAGGATCTAATGTAGTCAAATTAAAGCTATCCATAGCAATAGTTGGTGCCTTGAGTCACATCCTGTCTTCATTTGGGTACGAGCTGGGTGGAATATCAGGCCGGGCAGTGTGGCCATTCACCAAACTCTCTGTAGTGGACACTGCAGCTGCTTTAGTGTAGCCTGGCCCTGGTCCTGGGGGCAGGTACAAATGTGTGCAACAGGTCAGAACCAGGGGCTTATCTCTTCCCTGTGCTGACCAGTGGCAAGACCCGAGGGAATGGAAAGAAGCTGCATCAGGGGAGATTTAGTTTAGGCCTTAGGAAAAGGTTCTTCACTCAGAGGATGCACTGGAACACGCTCCCTAAGGAAGTGATCACAGCCCCAAGGCTGACAGAGCTCAAGAAGTGTCAGGACAATGCTCACAGGCACAGGATGGGATTCTTGGTGAGTCCTGGGCCAGGAGTTGGATTCTGTAGTCCTTGTGGGTCTGTTCTAACTCAGGATATTCTATTACTCTGTGCAAATCTAAAATAGTTTATAAATGCAAGCCTTGTCTGGGCTTTGTACGGTTTTTGTCCTGTTAAATGTTGCAATATCTATATGGAAATCACCTTTTCACATCATGACTTTTACTTTAATTCAGAATTATCATTGCAACTCTAGAAAAATTTTTTCTTCATTATACAGAAATTCAGCTGTTGCTTTGTGGCTGTCTCATGACAGTCTAAAATTTTCTTTCCCAGATCAGCATAAAATTAGCCCTAATGGATAGCTGGTTTAGATTACAGTTCTTTCTTCATCTGCTTTTTTGTTTGGTGTTTTTTTTTTTTTTTCACATATTTCTTTACACTTTCTCCCTCCAATATTTCTCCCTGGATCATTATCCAATCACAGCATATTGTCAAGCTTCTCAGATAAAAGTGCAGAAGTGGAGATTAAATGTCACTTGTTCTGTTTGCACACTTCCCCGTTTTCCTCAGAGCACATCATGATAGGACCTAAGTGGTTTCTGTCTGAAATGCAGGCATGCTCACTGAATGAGAACCCTTGGAGAGACTGGCAGGAGGGAGTTTGAGGCAGGTCAAGGCAGTTCTGCCACAGCAGAGCCCCCTGGAATGCAGCTCCGTGCAGCTCCTTGTGGCAAGAGGGATGTCCTACTTACCCTGTTACTGTATGTGCTTGGTTTGAATGGGATAAAGTTGATTTTATTCATAGTATTCAGTATTAGGCTGTGCTGTGGCTGAACACCTGCCTGCCCATGGGAAGCAGTGAATGAATTTTTTGGGGTTTTTTGCTTCCATGCACAGCTTTTGCTTTGCCTGTTAAACTGTCTCTATCCCAGGCCATAAATTTGTTCATTTTTACCCTTTTCTTTCTCTTCCCCATCCCACCCAGTGGGGACTGAGTGAGCTGCTCTGTGGGGCTTAGGTCCCAGCTGGATTTAAACCACACCATTAGATGCAGAAACTTCTCTTTTTTTGGTGGCATTTGAACAGTAAGACAATCCCTTTGCTGTTGCAGAGTTGACATGATACCCAATCTAGGGAAATGTAGATCCTCTCCTAAAATGTGGTGTGGGTCTGGATCCCCTGCACCTCAGAAGTTATCAGGACCTTTAGGCAGCTTTGGCTGGAATGAGGCCCAGGAATTCGGTATTTCAAATAAGTTGCTGTGAAATAGTGAGTGTGCTGGCAGCCTGGTGAAGAGAAACCTGTGCTTCTGCCTCCCTCGCCTGCACTAATGTTTGTTATTTTATAGGCACTCATCACAGCTTTTAGTTCCAGCTAGAACTCTCATTAATCACCACCTGGGAACACCATACTCAGAGCAGGCGTCCGTGAGCTTTTGTGATAAGAAGCAGAGGGGGAGGAGGCTGTGTGTCTTGTGGGGGTGTGAGTGATGATTTTGGGGTGCAGAGTGAGAGACTGAAGTGAGGAAAAAGTAGACCAAGGAGGAAGGAGAAAAGAACACTGCAAGCTCTGTTTGGGGAGATGGAGAGAACGAGAAAACCCAGAGGGGAAAAAAAGACAACCCTATTTCAAACAAATTGGGCAAAGGGGAAAAGAGTGCACTACTAACAATATCCCATTTAGACTGCTCTTTGCCACAATTACTGACAAATTCTAACAGAAAAAAATGGTAATTAGGCCAAGACCATTTGCCTACAGCAAAGATGAGGCCAGGAGGAATCCTCCCCCCAGTTTCTGGTATGGTTCTTCCCTCCTTGTGAAGACTTTCATCTAGATCTCATTATGAACAATTTTCTTTTTGGTCATAATTTGTGCTAAAAATGGCACAGAAAGTACCCCAGGGTAGGCATCTCTCCCATTTCCTGCAGGGTTTTACTCTGATCTCTGGTAATTGGTGGACTGCTAAAAAGGTTATTATTATTTATTATGTTTATTACAGTCATGCCTAACAGCCAATAAATGATACGGTTTCCTTATGTTAATCACTCTACAAACACAGGGTGGTAGAAGATCTTTGCCCCAAAGAACTTGTAGTTCAAACAGAGACATGGGTGAGGCTAAGAGTTTAATGCAGGGGAGTGAAGAGGGTGCTGGCAGCACAGGCAGCACTGCAGCACATGGCAGTAACTCCGTGCTTTTATTTCATTGACATGGTGAGAGGAATAACTGCAGAAAAGAAAACTTTGCCTAATGAAAGAAGAAAAACAAGACAGATGATGTGATGTCAAGGAGTTCTAAGAGTACAAAACTGGTCCACTGAGAGCTACAGATATGTCTGAAATTCAATAATGCCCTGGTTTGGACTGTTCTGTAACCCATTGCTTAGTGTCTTTTAATGGTGCTTCTCTACAGGTTATTTCCTTTTTCTTTTTTTTTTCTTTTCTTGGGGAAAATCATTTGATCACAGGACAGAAGGCATAGTCTAGCATGATATTAGGCACAAGATGTCCAACTTATGTGTTGCAGATGAAAAACAGTGCTCTGACAAAGCCATTATTTCAGCCGTTTTGTCACTGTTTTCCAGAGAACATATAGCAAAGTCACTGGAACAATGCATAACAAATGGAAAAGTCTCTAGTTTTTTACTGATTTGCAGATAAAGAATATGTTCTTCCTGAAATGTAAGGAATTTGTGTTTTTTCTGAGTTGAAAACTCTGAGAACAAAGTGTCAGAGATATTGTCTTTAAGTCAGAGATATTGTCTGAGACATTTAAAGGCTGTGATATGGTCTTGCACAACATCCTCACTCTGTGTTGGAAGGACAAGGATTTGATGGGCTGTTTGGTGGATGCTAAACTGGCTGGGTGGCCACACTCAGAGGGCAGTGGTCAGTGGCTCACTGTCCAGATGGTGGCTGCTGACAAGTGGTGTCCCTCAGGGGTCCATAGTGGGACCAGTGCTAATCCAAGTCTTCATCAGTGACAGACAATGGAACCAAGCTGAGCGCTGCTGTGGACACACCTGGAGGACAGGATGCCATCCAGAGGGACCTGCACAAGCTCCAGAAGTGGCCCATGTGAATCTCATTGGGTTTAGCAAGACCAAGGGCAAGGTCCTGAAGCTGGACTGGGGAAACTCCTGTTCTCAGTCCGGGCTGGGGGATGAAGGCACTGGGAGCAGCCCTGCCCAGAAAGACCTGGAGAATGAGAAGCTGGACATGACCCAGCAATGTGCACTCACAGCCCAGAAATCCCCCATGCCCTGGGCTGCATCCAGAGCCCCGTGGGCAGCAGGTGAGGAAGGGGATTCTGCCCCTCTGCTCTGCTCTGGTGAGATCTTACCTGCAGTGCTGCATCCAGCCCAACACAAGAGAGACTTGAACCTGTTGGAACAAGTCCAGATGAGAGGCACAAAAATGACCAGAGAACAGCTCTCCTATGGAGAAGGGCTGAGATAGCTGGGGTTGTTCAGCCTGGAGAAGAGGAGGCTTTGGGGAACACCTCATTGCAGTCCTTCAATACTAAAGGAGGACAACAAGAAAGGGAAAACTTTTTGACAGGGTGTGGTAGGACAAGAGGTAGATTGTTTCAAACTAAAAGAGGGGAGATTTAAACTAAATATAAGGAATAAATTGGTACAATGAGGATGGGGAAACACTGGAAGAGGTGGCCCAGAGAGGAGGTGGATGCCCTGTCCCTGGAAACACATGGATGCCATTTAACTGTGATATAGAACTATGTGTGCAATTCCTCTCATCATGGACAGAAAGGCTACGAATCTACTGATAAAGAAGGGCCTGTTTTCTGGCTGAGTGGACAGAGAACATGGCACAGGTCATACCTGTCTGGATAAAGCCCTTCTCTTCCTCCTCTCAAATAGAGTGCCTGTACTGAGTAACAAGAAGAGACCATGACTGATGCTAACACCAAACTGAACAAGGAAAAAACTGCTAGCTGGCACAGGAATACTACAACATTAAAAAGTGTGGATGAGCATGGACCAGCTTTGTTTCCATGTCTTTGCCATGGGTAGTCTATAGTATAGACAAAACTGAAAGAACCAGCACTGTAAACCTGTCATAATGAAGCCAGACAATTTCTTTTCAGTGCACTGCTTTTATTTCAGACTCTCTTTTGTGACTGTGTCATGACAGAATAGATTTTTTTTTCCCAGAGGTGATGAATTTGTAACTTATTTTAGAGTTCCATTTTTGGGACCTTTCCCTGAACCAAGGCATGCAAGATGAATGGCCTTTGCTGAGAATAGAAGCTCCACAATCTGGTGCTGGAACACTTTGATCCTAGATCCTTCGCCTTTTCTTCTATTTCGATCTAAATGACAAAATCAGTCTAAACCATTTCTGTGCCTGAAGCTGCTCAGATGCTTGCTGGATCAGTATGCAAGTCAAATTCTTTGACAACAGGGAATGTCAGACGAGTGTGACATGTTGTGTTTCCTTTTAGGTAAAGCTGGCTGTGTCTCAGGTTTGGTGATTGTGGCAGTTTCTGTCTGATTCTTTCAGCAGATGGCTTCGATATGCTGGAGCTCAGTCCTTTGCTTTGAAAGGCATAATCCTTGGCTAATTTTATGATGCAGAGCAACACTATGGGACACAAAATTATATCCCTTTTATAAAGAGTGGCGTTACACATTTGATGATATGATGCCAATTATGCATTTCAGGATGTCTTTAAAAAATCAGTATGTGACAAAGTTTTAATTTGAAGGGAAAACTTAGAGATAAATTATTACTCTCTTACTTTCAGATGTTTCTATGTTGAATGTTTCATACCACTAGAGTAATGAGATTTTTGCATATATATAATTTTTTTTTTTTTTTTTTGAGCTTCACTGTCTAATTTCATTGCTCATTAAGATTGCTTATACATAACAGTGCTCTTTTATAATTGGGGATCGTCTTTACTTAGCCTTAGGGCGATCTTAATCAGTGTGATATCTTAAAGGTAGCATATTTTCTTATGCTTTTAACTATTCTAATATCTACATGGTCTGCAGCTAATTCCACTTGTCAGATTTTCACCATCTATATTCAGGAATCAAATGTTGCCATTCAGTTGTTTTTTGGGGTGGAAGAACAGACACAAATTCTGCAAAATATGTTTAAGATTTGTCCTTCTCTACATGCAGTCTTTAATCCACACACTTTCCAGCATCTTTAATACTGTGTTAAAATGTCAAAGAAAGTTTTATAGCAAAGAGAAATTGCTGGTTTATGCTGCTGAATAATTCTTCAGCTCTCAACTTAAAACAAAGATGTAGATATGTAAATGAAAGAGAGAAGAAAATAATGTAGGAGATACAGAAACTCAGTCGTGACTTGGAACCACAAGCCAATTATTGCACTGTAATTTGGAAAACAGAGTAGGAATGTTCTATACAATGCTTATTTTAAGTCTGACAAGGAAAATTCACAATTGCTTTAATCACCAAATTGCAAGGTACCTGTGATTCACTTGTAATGGTATTTCCTAAATGAGAGATTATATTTGTTGAATGCTTATGAACTTAAAAAGACCCATAATTAAAATTCAAGAGGGAGAGTGCCACTGAGATGTTTATTAGGGAAATGGTAGAAATGAAAGATCTTTGCATTTTTCCAAGTAGGATGGTTAGTTTCTGCTTTTATTATAGGTGCCCAGGAGAAGCAGGCAACAGTACAAATCTAGCTAATAGTCCCTGCAGAAAATATCTCTTGGTGATTTGGTTTTGGACCCTGTCCTGGAGTGACTGAAAAGAAGGCTTCCACTACAAAATGCAAAAAGAAAAAAAGTACCTGACTCTCATATTACCTTCACCTAAGGAGGAAGTAGGACATCCAGGAATACAGATGCAATTGGACAGGGATTTTGCCTGCAATGATAAATATGGGAAGATAACGGCAAAAGCATTGGAGGAAAAATAATGCTTAAAACAGAAGACACATTTGTAATGTTTGTGCCCCAAAGTAAAAAGATATAGGGAAAATATTTGCCATTTATATATAAGCATTTATCTTTCATAATATTTTATTTTAGTACCTCTTTGTGAGTAAATAATCTTACTGTGACAGAATGAGAAATATTCATCCACTGCTAAATCCAATAAAATAATATTCGATTTTCTCCCAGCCCTTTATAGCCAAACTTGTTAAAATTTAGTGCAAGCTTTATGTAAGGGAAGACATTAGAATTTAGCTTATTTCAGAGAATAATTCATTCAGCAACGTGTTCATTTGGCCTTTCATCCTCTAACCAGATTCTTTGGTCCTTTACATATGAAATATATCAAATTAATATGATTTCTACATGCATTGTTTGAGAGCATGGTGCAAACATTCTGAAACTCTGTATTTCATTATTTGTTGCCCCTAAATTTTGCGTGGGTATAAGGGGACCTGAAGTAAATCAGAGCTCTGAGGTGGACTTAGAGCACACCACAAACACCAAGCCAGCTCTCCATCATTGCAGATGTGCTAATGGAAACACAAGAAAGAAGCAACTTTGAAAGTGAAATTGTAAAATGATACTACAGATCTAAGATCCTTTGGGTAAAATACATTAGAAATCAAAGGATTTGCAATCAGATTCCTCTGTTCTTCTTTCTTACAGTGTTGGACTCAGCCCAGCCTTTCTGGGCTGTACCAAACTCCGCATGGGTAGGTTGCATTTGGTTCTTGGAAAAATCTTTTCACTTTTTCTCTGGAAGTTTACCAGTCTCAGTCTTTGCTACAGGTTTGCTGCTGCCCTTGTCCTGCTCTGCACTCCAGCTGCTTCACTCAGGCTGCTCTCAGGAAGGGCACAAATTCCTTTCAATCCAGGGAGTACCACTTCATGCAGGGAATATCTGTCATCTTAGGCAGGTGAGCAGCTTTCCTTCCTGCACCCCTTTTCAGCAGAGCAGTACATGTAATAAAATAGATCAAACTGCAAGAAAGGAAATTAAGGAGTAGTGCAATCCATCCCCATGTCCTTCCTTAGCAATGTCTCCCTTGTCAGACCTCTTTGAAGTCCCTGCCATGGTTTCTTATATTTATTTCTTTGGTTTGCTGAAAATAAGATTTTCAATTCTTGTGGGCTCAGACTTTATTTTCTGAAGAATCAGAACAACTCCTTACATAATGGAGACCAGTTTTCTTCCACTCCCTTGGCCACTATCATAACAGAATATAAATTATAATGTTAATATGCCTGGGTGGAACACATTAAATATTCCTTCAACAATACTTCCTTCTTATTCTTGCTTTGTGTTTCTGAGAGGTGCTTGGTGATAGCTTGAAGCAGATTGTGTTGCATGTATGTTAAAGTGCAAACAGAGGGGAAATAAAATAATTCTTATTGAAAAAGTGGCCACTGTGCTCGTGGGTCAATGTGCAATATTCATTTGCTGCAATTTCAATTTCCAGTAAGCTGCCCAATACATCTCTGTTTCAGTGCCTATTGTATCTGTGTCATCATCTACTGTCAAACTAATAAGAGTAATTTCATTAGCCTGGACATTCAGAAAAGCAAAACTTTTGTCTGAAATTAATAACTCCCACAGATTAATCAAAGGTAATTATATTAGGAGAAGTCAGTCTTCTTGTATCCTGAGTCATAAAATGAAATTCTCATTAAACTTGTATTACATTCATTACCCATGTATACCCAGATTCCCAGAGATATACGTTATATAAGAATCTCCATTTCAGTATTGCTTGCAAACCTCATTTTGATTCAGGGCCAGGGTTTCAGCACAAGAGTGTTAGGTCTGAGGAAATCATGCAATTCCTCTACACACAACCTGGATTGTTCTGCTGTGAATAAAAGGTGCTGCATTCGGCTCAGAAAAGGCCATTTATGGTCACTTTGCCCACTTGTAAGCTCCAACTGATTTCTGACTATAACTATCAATTCCTGTTTCAGGAGGATAATTTAGTTGCTGTTGCACTTCTTCTCTTCAGAGAAAACCCTAAAATCCCTGAAGTTTTATTGCATGTTGTTTTTTTGTATTGTGAAGCAGCACATTAATTTGGGCAGTACCCTAGCTTAAAACTCATGTGATGAGCACATCTTTAGCATTTGTTTTAAAGGCACTCCCATTCTGTCCTCTAACTTCTGTCACTTCTTTCTTCTGGGCTTTGAGCAGCAGCTTGCTCCTTCCATGAATCTATGTAATGCCTCACACAATGCAGCCTTGACCTTGGATGGGACACTGCAGTGCTGAGAACAAGGAAAATATTAATTAAGTGCTATGTCCCAGGCAAAACATCTGTCCTTCAAAGTTGCATGAGGGTTTTGCTCTTCCTATTGGTTGCAATAAGGACTGCCAACTATGTGCTTTTGTGGTGAAAAGCTCTAGAGATGTACAGTGTTAGCTTTTTTCAAGGCAAGATAACTACTACCAGGGTTGCTCTGAGTAAGACACAAGGTTGTGTAATCCTTTTTTTGAGGCAAAAAACATATTAATTACTTTGAGAAAGAAAAAACTCAAGGAGGGGTATTCCTTTTTTAACTTTGCTCACCATCGCCAAGTCACTTAATGATGTGCTTTTCTACCTTATCTCAGAAAACTCCAGAGCTGCTGCTTTCCTGGACCCACTTGTGCTCCTGAAAATTCCCCCTGAAGTCCATTTCATTATTTGAAATATCATGATAAAGGCTAAGGAAATTGGCTGAATGAAATCAGTATGGAAATATCTTGTAAAAATGAAACTGGGGTTTGGAAACATCATCTGATTCTTAAAATTAGCCTGTTTTTGCTTAAGAACTTCCATTACAACACAGCACTGCTGCCTTTCTAGCATCAGCTCCAGGATGAAGTAAATCAAAGAACAAAATTTTTGTTATTAAAATGAATCAAAAGTTTGCTAATAAAATTAATACCAGACTAAAAATAAGGCAAAAGCCCAACAGCCCAAAAGCCAAAGCAAAGTTTTGTAAAACAACAGAACCAGGTATTAAGTGGGATCTGTAGTGCTTTATAGAAGATAAAAGTGTTCGTTGCATTTCCACTTGACCCTTTTTGACCAAATTTATTGCTTGGACCACAACTAAGCATGCTTCCAATCCTTCATGAGGGGCAGATCTGGCTCTGGAGCCCTGCTTTTGATGCATTAGCTGAGACAATTTACCTGGGAGTCCTGGCCATAGGGGTTTACCAGGGCAAAGGAGCTGCCAGAAATGTTCTTTGCACACAAGAGGAAGTGGGATAGACAACACAGGCCTAGAGGTAAATCCCAAATAGCAAGCTACTGAAAGAACTCAAAACCAAACAAGAACATGCCAACCTGTTCCTATGATACAGATAGGGAGGCTGTAATTTTCATAGAATGAATTTTGGGGGATTGTCTTTACAGGTGCAAGGAAACTTATCAAGTGGAGTTAGGAGGAAGTGAATGGGAGATGTAGCCATGTTGGGTACCTGATTCATCATGGCCATGCCACCAGTAGCACTTGCATTTCCAAGGTGAAGCAGCAGAAGCACTGCTCCTGGGATGGAGTAAAAGGTAATTGTATGCTTTGAACTTGGACACTGTGTGACCTGTTTCTCTGGAAGACAATGAGGGTATATTGTCATGATTTCAAGTTACCACCATGCCAGGATGCAGGACCCTATGCACAGATGAAAGGAGACAGGAAAATAAAGCACTTTTACCATAACAGCCATTCCTTTCTTGGCAGGTCACCTCATGGAGTAGCTTTTAGGGAACATAAATTTATGAATGACAGCTGCTTTTGTGCTCTCAGATTTAATATGGTCAAAAGAATCCTGTTGTCATAGAGGTCTTCAAATGGAGCAGAAACATTCCATTTCACTGTTTGGCACAGGACACTTGCAAAAACCCTCTTGACAAGAGCACAGGGGAGGAACAGCCTTGTAAGGAGCTCTGAGCAGCAGCAATGGCAGCACACCTGTGACTGGCCTGTCAGCTGTACACATCATGAAGAGAGATTTTCCAGAATGCCTCTCATGACAACAGGCACAGAATGTGTGGAATACTCAAACCTGCAGCCTGCTGACGCCTCGGGCTGCACAGGCAGAGACCAGGCCAGCAGCAGCAGATGTGGGGACACGAGTCAGTCATGTGAACAGGGGTGTGTTTCTGGAATGGCCACCCAGGCAGAGTTATACAACACAGAGCTGTTCTAGGGGCAGGGTTTTGTTCTTCTCATCAGCATGAGACACGTTGGTGACGAGTCTGGTCACACCTCTCTCACTTACACCCTCCTTCTTTGTGGTGACCTTGAGATGCTTTCTTTCAACTCCTCATGTGTTTGAGCTCATCCCAAGCAAATTCTGCAGAATTTGGCAAAACTAGCTCATTCAAATTATGGCTTGATGTCAACTGGGCTTATTTTTATTCATAGGGAAGCTCAAGGAAGGTGTTGTCAAAAAAGGTGTGGACGGAAGGATCATTTCTATGAATCTGAGAAACTCAAAGTGTGACAAAACTAGATAAAAATGGAGATGACAAAACTGGGCACAAGGCAGTATTACTGCCAGAAGACCTCTGTGAAACACCACATGACAACAGCAACAAATCACGGGGTAATGAAATGGGCATCTTCCTCCTTTATAAAATAACTCCAGTATATCAAGACCTCATGAGAACTATCTGTTACACTTCTAATTTGTTCCCCAAAACATTATGGGATGTTCAGGAAGTCCTTTTCTTTCATTCACTTTTGTCAGTTGAGAACAAATTAATTCTATTTAGGAGAATGCCTGTGTAACAGAGAAGATGAAACTTGTCTAAGTTCAGCTCTACTGTGAAAACTACATCTGCTTCGAAAGATATATATTGTCCAATTCTAATCTACTCTAAATTTATTTAATATTTTTATTTAGCAGCAAAGTATCTCATAACTTTCTTAAAAGGAGAGTATCATTTTTACTGAAGTAGGTTTACTTTTTACCCCCAAGACCCATAAATCAACTTTCAGAGAGCATGGCCCCAGTGTGGCCCAGTTCAATTTTCAACCCGAAGATCATTTTACACTAAAGCAAATGATACCTATCTGGCATATCTAAGTCTGTGATCTTTCCCTTCTTCTCCCTGGCTTATACCTAGAATACATTACTGGAAACTGCTTTAACCTTTTTTAAAGCTCATAAACCCCTGACTTTTTGTCTAATTTAGTTTGGCAGCACTTGTTCTTCTAAGGAAACATTTGCATGATAGTACCAAGGAAAAATTTGTAATTAAGCAAGGATTCTTCCAGCAATTTTATGTGCTAGATGGAATAATTTTCCAGTAATAAAAGCTTTATTTGCTATCTGTAGCTTGATTTAATCATGTTACTAAAAGGACGATGTGATCCAGACAGCCTTATGTTCGCTCTCAAGTATCTAGTCTGTAGCACCATGAACTTTTCAGGCTTTGTAACAATAAAAATAAATGCATGCTATTACATATGAATTAGTTATTGTTGATTCTTTTTAGCCTAATCATCAGTTTGGCATTTACTCCCATTTCATTGGTTCATAAGCAAATATAATTTTTTCTAAAACTCATTTCATTTCCAGAAATTTTTGTTGTTGACAATTTCATGCTTCTGCCTAAATCAAAATAATTTTCTCTGATAGAGCATTATGATAATTATTAACAGTAGCAGTACTTCTCAACTGCAATAATTATTATTTTCTCACTTAATTGCCAGGAAAGCAGAAATCTCCAGAATGAGCATTTTACCCAAATACAGCTTTGGCTTAGTAGAAGAATTCATTAAAGAGTTAGGTTATTAAAAAAGATATTTGTCATCTGTTTTCTACACTGGATGAAAAAGCATGGGTTGATATCTTCCTGTCTGATATAATTTAGGCATTTTTATAAATCAAGTATTGTCCTTATTCTGATTTTTATCACCTTTTAATTATATTGAAATAATTCAAGTTCACAAAAAATGTATTTGCCATTTTTCCTGATATTTTGAAAACCTCTGGCAGGTAATTGATGCTCTTGAGAGGAGCACAGAGCACAATACAGCAGCACACCATGTCCTCAGCCCATTTTCTACTTAGTTGACACTGATTGCTCACCACAAGTGGCTCCAGGAGTGCATTAAGTGACCTGAGCAGCTCCTGACATTCGGAGTCTGCCCTTTCCTGCTCTCCCCAGCAGTGAGTGAGGTGCCTGGTGGGGCAGCCCTTGTTCATTGTTTCAGTGCCTGGTTCCTGTGTGCTCATGTTAGTGACAGCAGGGACATGGCAGCTCCAGCAAGAGCAGAAGTGAGGTTTGGGAGGGTTTTCTCTCAAGACCATTGTCCCTGTACAGTCATTTAGGTATGAAGCTAATCCCAGGTAACTCCCCGAGTACTGCTGGGCTGTGTTTGGTGTTGTGACCAGCTGTGAGTCCCCAGACCAGTTGTGTTCAACCTGCCTGGTGCAGTAAAATATGAGTTTGACCAAGAGTCTCTAGTGGTGCGTCCTTCCTGACAAGCCAGGTGGCATCCTTGGTGGCACCAGCCAGCAGGCTGTCAAGTGTCAATAACAGTGTGTCAGCATTGCAGTACAGACTAAATCATCTGAAATAAGTGCTCAAAAATCAAGTGTTATTTGGTTTGGCAAGATGTTAATGCAGAGAGGAGAGTAGCCTTGATCTTGCCAGTGTGGAAAGGGTTAAACTGAAAAATTCTCATAATATCTGCTGTCCTCAGTGGCAAAGAGCATCTTGAGAATTTTTCCAGCTGTCGATAATTTTTTGCCTACATTTTTTGTATTGATTGGCATCTCTTATTGATCAGGGCCACCTGTTCCTATCCCATGCCTGGTGGCTCTGGATATCCTGCAAATATTATGTGTCTGTTGTGTGAGGTCTGAATTATCCCTAGTCCATTTATTTTCCAGTTTAATTTTTAATGGCAACAGATAGCTCTCTTCCATGCTATTTGACAGCAATCCTTTTGCTTGATTTTGTTATTTCTTTGTTGTTATGTTTTCCCTTTGTTTCAATAATGAAGTTATTTAAAATATTTTAATTAAATTATGTCTTGTAAATTCATATAAATGGCATCTTTATGCTTGGTGACATTAATTAGACCATAACAGACATAAGAAATTATGAGAAAACAAATCTAGACAGAGGTTTCTTTCTCCTGTTTCAGGGGCTAAAGTATTCTGATGAGGCTGAGCTAAGGAAGCTGAATTTGAAAACTTTGCAACAGTTTACCTTGACCAAGATCATTCCATGACTCGTCTTAAATTACTGTGGTTGCATGAGGGCTGAATTCAGATCTTTTTCTGAAATGGACTACAACTTGTGTCATGAGAAAGCAAGAATTTACAACATGCCTTCCTACAAGAAAAAAAGATCTGAAGGTGACAGTGATGATACGACTGTCTCTGCTACAAAGCAGTCACTGCCTGTTGCAAACACCCATGCAGTTAAATAATTTTCCCCAGAGGATTCTCATGGGTGCATGTGATCCATGCAGCAGAGTAAGAGGCAGAGGACCCAGCCCTCAGGCTTGCTTACCTGGGCTGACCAGCTAAATTCCTCCAGGGAGCTGCATCTGATCAGCCTCCGTGCCCAAGGGCCCAAGTCAGAACCTGAGGTTTCACAGTGCAGGGTGAACCAGGCTGCTTCTGGAATGACACCATTCCCTCATTAACAAAGTGACAGATTATATAGGATCCTCGACACAGCAGCAGCAGGTAGTTACAGAAATGAAACGAGAACAATGTGACGTGGTACCCTTTTCATACGTACAGTGTTAATTAAGTCAGTGGCACAATTCATATTACTAAAGAGGAGTAAGGAAAAGATTAATAGAAGCAATATCTAGATCACAGGCAATTGTAATGACTCCAGTCGTCTAATTAAGAAATTCAGCTCTTGAAGTGGCTCTGTTTTTTATATGCCAGCCACATGGTTTTGTAATTGAAACACCCACAGTGCATAAAACTCTTGAGAAGAGCATGTGGATGAACAGCTGTTTTGGAAATGACAATAAATAAATAGGTGTCTTAATTCTTTCTACCTTTAAATCTGTGAAGAGGTCAGAGCTGCTGTGACAATTTATGGAACCACAAGGATTATATCTGAAATTAATAAGAGTGAGAGTCCATTTTCTTACACTTAGAAAAAAGTCATAGAAACTTAGCAGTCAATATACTCTTTCACTGTGCTGAGTAAACAGTAAAAAGAAAATGTAATTTGCTCACAGGCTATTTCATTGTAGAAAAAAATGTGGGAATGGCATCTTATTAACTTATAAATATATGTGCATATATAGGACAATTTAAAGACTGGATTTCAAATACTGACAGATGTGGAAATGCCATTTATATATTACAATGAAATGAATACATTTTGGAGAGGATGAAAAGTTAACTTACATATTTCTAACAGCTGTGGCCCAACTTTTAATATAAATACAGCATTAATGAGAAAGGGCATTAGGTAGCTGTTGGTGCTAAGGGTGTCAGGCTGCAAATGTTAAAGATATCCTATTTAAGGAAAGAAGGTTTGTAACCAGACCCAGATTTATGCTCAGTGTTGATATTTCTGAAAAGTGATGGTGTTTTCTTATATTTAGAAGTCTTGGTATCCAGATATTGCTGGAAAGCATTGTCCTCTCACCCTAGGTCTATTTTATGTGGCTTTTGCTGATTAATGGGAAGTTTTGGAAAAGTTCCATAGTATCCTGGGTCATTTGTATTCCCTGTCTCCTGAAAGTCATGCGCACCATCTCAGCTTTTGATAAGCTAATAATGAACATTGAACTGTGTTCACAACATTTCTGCACAGTTTGGGGCATGCAGAAAAATATGGTCTGGTGCATAGGCTGAACTGGGAGGACGTAGGGCTGTCCTTGGGCAAAAATAAACTCTAACAGCAGAGGAATCAATGCTGGCTCATCTACAGGAAATGGCTGAACAAGTTAATGAGTATTGGTGGGTAGATCGTTGTTAGTAGTGTCATAGTGACCAAACACTTTCTTGCAGCTGTAACACTGCACAAAACTCTTGTGCCTCACTAGTGGCCTCCTTGTATGAAATCACAGAGACACCAAATGCTGAATATCAGCCCCAAGTGCAAGACTGTGAGGATGTCAGGAGGGACAAATCTTCTGATGCCAAATATTGCAGCACCTGACTTTCAGGGTGGCCAATCATGGGAACATTCAGCATCCAGGTGAGGTACATTAGGAGAACCACGCACTGCCTGGGAAGACTCAGACATCCAAGAGAAGAAGGAGAAGGCATTGCTGTCTTCTTTACTCATACAATAACTCAAGAGCTGGGGAGGTCATTTAGCTAAAGTGCAATTTGACTCTGTCTGAGGGGATTTGGAGACACATTCACCATTACACAAAGCAGCCAGCTATACAGGTCAATTGTACAACACAAAGCAGGGTGAATTTAGGACGGGTCTGGACAGGTGATCATAGCTCAGAACCTGGGAGAAAAATGGCATTTCTATTAAGGGATAAGTATTATTGTTTACTGCCCTACCTGCTGCTAAAGCTTTTTTTAATCTGAAGGCATGATCAGAGTATGCTGAACCTAGACATCCCTTCTTTTTTCTACTTTCAAAACCACTGTCCCAGTTTCCATCCACCATAAATATAAATAACTTGGTTAGGAAAGGTGGCAAGGATGAGGAGAGAAGCTTATTATCCTCTTCCCCACTAGCAATTTTCAATACCAGCTGCCACTGTGACATTGACACAGTGGGATCAAATATGATGAACCACAAGGTGCCACTTTAACTGTCACTTCAAATTCCTGGAGTCTTCATATATTTAGTCATGTTTATTTATAAGAAAAATTTCCTGTTTCTATATTGGCACTGATTTTAAACTGTCTGAAACTAAGCATTGCCTGTCAGAATGTGTCTCTTACTAAGTATGTATCATGGTGAATATCATATTCATAACCCAGAAAATGATTCTTTCCAGTCTATGGAACCAAACATCTATTGTAGTCTCATTTACTCTCCACCCCAATCAACAGCCCCATCTTTTTTCCCCCTTTCAATCTAGCAGATATTTCTTCATGTTGCTGTGAGCTAATTTTGAGATTTCCTTGAGTGATTTTCAAATCACCTGACCATCTGTTTCAAATTTAAGCATCTCCAGATGCAGTCAATCTAAATATGGGAGTTATGTTGTAAATTATGTTCAGAGCTGTCCTTTAAATTATCTGGAGTTCTTTTTGTTGATATTAACTGTTCCATGCATAGGGCTATAATTGATTTTAAAACTTGTAAGCACTTTATTATCTTGAAGAAAAAACTCAGTGTTGAAATAATGCTGACAAAGGCAACAAACAAATCAATGCCTGGAGTCCCAAACAGAGCAAATTCAGAAGGATCAGTTAATAGTAGCTCACTTGGAATGGGTGGGATTGGTAACTGAAAATCCTGCTAGAGCTGTGTCCCAGGGGAGATGATAACAAATCAGTTCCATCAGTTCAAAAGAAGGAATAAATCCTAACCTGGGGTTTGTGAGTAGGTTAGTTTCTCTTAGCCATAGGAATTAGGATGGATGCCTAGATCAGATGATCTTATGTCTCTTCCAGAACTTCCTGTCTCAGATGTTGTAGATCTAGGACACTGAGGTCTTCAATAATCAGAAGCCATTATTTTTCTAATGATATTGAGGGTTTTTTCATGCAAAATGCATAAGTTAATATTGGATTTAAATTATCAAGCTTCAACAGAACAAAAGTCAAAGCAGGTATTCATTCTGTCACAGAAGGACAATGTGTGGATTGACTGGGCCACAGAGAGTAGGAGAAAGAGACAAAAACTTTCACTGCAGAAGAAAGTATTGCAAGAAAATTTGCTCTGCTGACTCAGTCTGACTCTGCTGACTGTGTCTGTGAGGAGAATGAAGACACATCTCCACAGCTTTTAATCTGGGGCCTTACACCAAACCTAAAATTTACTTTCTGTAGCTAAAAGAGAATATCAGAGCTGAGTAAGGCTATTGCTGAATGTCCCTTGGCTACAGAGAGGACTTATCTAATGAGCTGTCAGACCAAAGTAAGGAAATTTCAAAATAATTTCTATTTTTCTTTGAAGACTATGTTCTGCTGCATAGAACTGTTTGTGTGCAGGACTGATGAATAAAAGCTTCACTTACCAATACATGGGGATCCAAGAAAAGCCAAGTCAGCAGAGGAAGGTAATGGTGAGTGCATTTACTCTGTAACCACAATTAAGAAAATATAGCTGGGTGAGTTGCCAATCAAAAACAGAAATTACTTTCTCTAACAGTTTAGATGATGGTTTTAAGATGAATTATAAAACAGAATCATAGAATGGCTTAGGTTGGAAGGAGGGATGATCTTGTTCCAACAGCCCTGCCATGGGCAAGGGCATCTTCCACTGGACTGGGTTTCTCAGGGCCCCATCCAACCTGGCCTTGAACACTTCCAGGGATGGAGCAACCTCAACTGTTCTGGGAAACCTGTGCCAGGGCCTCACCATGCTCATAAGTAAAGAATTTCTTCTCAATATCTAATCTGAACATATTCTTTCAGTTTTAAGCCATTCCCCCTTTTCCTGTCACCACTTGTTGAAAGTCCCTCTCCAGCTCTCTTGTAACCCATTTGGGTACTGGGAGATGTTCTGAGGTCTCCCTGGAGCCTTCTCAAGGCCAAACAACTCCAATTCTCTCAACCTCTCTTCACATGAGAGGTGTTCCAGCCCTCTGATTATTTTTTTGACCTCCTCTGGACCCATCCCAATCGGTCCACATCCTTCCTTTGTTGTGGACCCCACAACTAGATGCAGCACTGCAGGTGGGGTCTCGCCAGAGCAGAGTAGAAGGAGAGAATCCTGTCCCTCAGCTGCTGCCCACAATGCTTTTAATGCAGCTCAGGACAGGTTTGGCTTTCTGGGCTGCAAGGGCACCTTGCTGGGATGTTAATCTTCTTATCCTTCAACATCCTCAAGTTTTTCTCCTCAGGGCAGCTCTCAATTCCTTCATCCCCCAGCCTGAAGTTGTGCTTGGGATTGTCCCATCACAGGTGCAGGACCTCATTATTTCTAGTAGAGAAGAGGGAACCTTTGGACAGACAGTTGGATAGACAAACGCACAGATCAAGAAATTGTGATCCTTGGGCAAGGGAGTGAAAAATTTTAGATTAGTTTTATTTTTTATAAAATGTCCCTTAGCAAGAATTGCATTTTTGATATTTTTCATTTGTTAACAGTAATACCAGCCAGCAAGACATTCCAGGGTTTCATGGATGGATGGAGATCTCAATACACTCTGCATGGGCTGAATGAAGCAGAACAGAAATTGGCAAAATAGGGTTATTATCTGTGTTATTTAATATTCATAATAGAGTGATACTCAGACAATCTAGCCAAGTTTATACTGCAGTAGGTTTTTTTTTTTTTTTGCTTAGTCTTTTTTCAGCAAGTTTAAGCTCTGCAGTCCTGATCTTACTGTCTAAACAAGGCACTGAAAAGTCTGATTTAAAGAAAGTTTAAGGCAAGAAATGAAGACTAAATAAAGTACACAGCTTTCAGCCAGTCTGAGTTTGTCTGAAGCTTCCCAGGTTTGAGGACACAGACAAATCATCACATGAATGAACATAATTCTGACATTGGTGGGAGGACACTGATAGTAAGTTCGAAACCAGTCTTCCAAGGATCTTAGAGAGGAGCAGAAGGAAACAAATATGCAGGAAATATTTTTGGGAATTCTCCAGTTCTCTAAAGCAAGAGAAGAGAGAAGGTGACACACTGTGGGAGTTGGTTATGTGCCAGAGGAGAATGGTTTTGTTCTGTAGGACATCAAGTATTCACTTTGGGTAGCTGCTCTGGATGTACCCATGCCTGGGATACCAAGTTAGTTTTAACAGCTAAAAACTGCTTTAAAGATTCCATAAAGGGCATATTTTCATGCTAACTGTAATGCAAGGAGTGTAGTTTCAGGGTTTTTTAAATATTTAGGAACTTAAAGGGAAACAGAAGCTTGTACATGTCATTGGAGAGTAAGTCCAAGCCAACAATCTTTGATACTTTTTCTCTAATCCCATTGCTTGAAGACCTCTTCTAAACTAATCAGACTCCCTAGAACAAGGATTTTTAGGATTTGTCTTCATTAGACACTTTCCTAATTACAGTTGCTTGACCATATTGATGCTTCCTGACAAATTTATGTATAATTTTTACAAGTGGCATAGTCTTGATTCTGGCATATTTCTGAGACACTTCTGTTCTCAGAACAGTTTGAGAGTTGAGTTACAGTTTAGAGGAGGAATGTTCTTCAGCAAGAAAAACAGCAACTTCAAAGTAATGTTTTGTTGATATTCAGTCCTTTCTTCACGAGATTCACTTGAGCTTGTTTAACTTTCATGTAGATTCAGTTTCAAAGAACGACACTGGCTTCAAAATTAGAGCAAATTCAAAAGGGTGGTGGAGGGGTGGGGAAGGGATCTGGGCTGAGGAAAAGAGTTTTGTCTTCCTGGCTTTTTAGCTCCGTAAATTGAACAACTTCCATTGTTTTTGTCATCTTTCAAATGAAACTGGAGCTGCTGAGTTTATATTTCAGTGAAGGACTAAACAACACAGCATTTATGCTTAAAGCATTTCTGCTGTACTTTAAAGCACTTGTAGATTTTTATTTTTCCATAGGAGAACAGATAAAAGACTTGGTGCTGGCATTCTATGTGTGCATTCTCTGTTCTGAACGTCTGCCATTCCATTTTCATGATCCATAATATTCTAAGCATTCATAGACCTTTCTTTCTAGACTAGACTTCTTTCTACACAGTACACTCAATTGTCTCATTTTTTTAACTTTATGCAAGAGCTGTGCCATATGAGAAGTTGTTTTGGGAAATGCTTAAGGACACACAGAGCTGTCAGAGTGACATTTCCTCATCTTAATTGTAATGTTTTCTAGACATTCTTGTTTAGAGATTTTTTTTTTTTTTGGCATTCATGTTCTCTGCATAAAATTTGACAGCCAGGATAGACCGAGGTCAGGATACAGTTGCTCAGATTAATGTATCTGCAATCAATCTTCATTAGAAAGCAAATGGAACTATTTTCAGATATTCTGGCCTGCTGCAGATTTTGTTAATTTGGTTCTTGTGAAATTTAGCCTGAGGTGTAAGGACATTGCTGGCTGCTCTCCCAAGTAGGTGTGGTTTTGTTAACACTGTCTCCTGTGCTTGGGCTGGAGTATATCTTTGGCAAGGATGAAGGAGTTTCCCTCATTAGTAACAGTGCTTGAGGAGTCACACAATTCCTTACTGTGAATATGCATTTATTTCCACCAGCACATCTTCCATCCCGGTAAGGCCAAATGAGCTGTAGTTTCCATTAAAGGAGTCCTCCCTTTGACCACTATTTTTTTTATAGGCAGTTCTAAAAGCTTTACAGCTCTGGCTACTTGAAATTGAAATAGCAACAAAAATATTCTCAGAAATTAAAACCAGAAATTAGGTTTTTTAAGACCTACTAGTATGCCCAGTTTTTATTTTATGATGAGAATGTTCTTCTTTTTTTTATTTCATCTATGAAATTTGCTTTGATAGTGTGTCAGCTTTTGATACTTCAGGTTATACTAAATTACTTCCATTCATTCAAAAACAGGAATTTTCAAATTAAAAAAAAAATGTGTGGGGATAAAAATAAAATTGATTTTCTTTGGAAAGTCACATTTATTATTAGGCAGTGTGAAAGGGAAAAATAAGCCATTAGTTATTCTTAACTACATGTCTTCAGAAACACAAATATCAAATTGTTTGTTCCTGTGCTTACAGCTTATAGCTGTTCATACAAAAACTAAGACCATGTATTAAAACACTGCAGCATGTAGCACACCAAACTTAAATCCTTCCTTAAAGGGGCAAGAGGGATTTCAAGAATAAGGAAAAAGGTGTGCATGGGGTCAAACAACTTACCCACAGGCACACCAGAACTCTCTGCCACGGCTCTCAACCAGGCCTGGTTCTGCATGTCAATTGTGTCCTTCCCTCCCTTTGAGTCTGCATTTATACCAGCCATTACACATTCAAATAAATGCAGTGTGAAGTCACATATAAGTGTATATATATATATATATATATATATATACACACACATATATATATTTGGTTCTCACATTGCATATTCAGAGAAACACACGTTTATTATTAATGTTGATAATGAGATAATAAGCTGTCACCGGGGATCGTGATGAGCAGCATCAAGGCAAGTCTATTGCCAGCATCCACAGTGGGATTTCTGCCAAGGAAATGTAATGAGGAAGACTGGGAGGAAAAAAAAAAGAAGAAGCAACAGCACCTGGTAGTGTGAGGGGTGTGTGGGCTGGGAACACTATCTTGGGAGATCAGCAGTTCTGCTTGTAGAGATGCAGTTTAGCCTGTCATTTAGCTTTTTGTGGTATTTTCCTTTTGAAATGAATATTATGCTCATTACAGGTGCCAAACTGACAGCCCTTAAGATTGAAGTTCCTTCTTATGAAATCAAGTGTAGTAAGCAGCAGCAAGAGAAGATTTTTCAGATATGCCTGTCAATAAATCTCCACCTTGGTCAGAAAAAGATAGAAAATAGCTGAAATTCATCTTTAGTCTTTGTAGTTTGCCTGGTAGCAAAAGGATTTTTAATGTCATTTGTGTTGTTTCCACTTTCACTTTGAAAATGAATTGGGATCAACAGTCTTGTCTTGATCACTAACAAACCCTAAAGAGGAGTAATGTTTGATTGCCTTTATCTCACCTTGTTATTGATAAATGACCCCCTTTAACACTGACCATGAACCACTGTCACTAACTTGGTAGTAATTAAGTTTTGAAAGGTCTTAAATGACACTTAAGAAAACCTCCAATGGAAAAAGCTGAAAAACTTATTATAGGGACAGATACCAATAGTTATATCACATGTGTTGCTTTACTTTCTGATCCCCTAATGCTCTTGTTTTCCCCTACTTCTTCTTAAAGTATTAGCTTCCAGTCCCTAAATTCCATGAATGCTCTCTGCTGAGCGCCTGCTGGTTTGCCTTTCTGTGGAGCAGCTGAACTGTCTGATTTTCAGGTGTGGTTTGTTGGGTTCATAATAAAAAAAAAGACAGGAGAAAAACTTCCAGAACTTACCTATTTATTTCCTCTGCTCTGTGGGAGTATCAATTATGTCTAGTCTTTTCCTGATGGATAAGAAGGCCTCAAAAGTTTTCAAAGACTGGAGTGTCTTTATGGCAAGAATGACCTTCCATAAACACTGTACTGTTTAATATAGGCAGTGGACTGGACAAGATGGGCCATCTTCATGGTGTGAGTGCTATCAAATAATTTCCTGACTCACCTATACAGGGTTAGTTAAAATAGTTCCTCCTGTCTTACTGAGACTGGGATTGTCAGTCCCTTAAGAAATTAAGTCCCAAGTTTCAGTTCTGTTTTATTGGGCTTGTATGTCTGTGAGTACCTATACCCTAATTTAAGTCTCTACTTGTCTCACAAAGGTCCAAAGACATGGCAGCATGCAAAGACAGAGCCTGAGATTAGGTATGGGTCAGACTCAGCAAAGAAGCAGGAATGAGGACAGTGATGATCTTCTTAGCTGTAAAATGGGAGCACGATGTGGATTCATCACCTCTGCCTCATCCATCAAGTGTGTGCTGACCTATGAAGAAACTTAGATGCACCCAACTTAGCCCTGAAAGGAACTTCTGGACAGTGGGGCTCAAACTCCCATGTTTTGTTGGACCTGGAGGTCATTTGATGTATTGAAATTCAAGCAGGATGTGAAAGGTGTGATGAAATTTGACTCACCCATCCTGTGAGTTACTGTTCTTTACCCTGTGCTGCTGGCTTGTAACTTCTGTATCCACCTAGAGGAGAAATCCCAAAGGAAGAACAGCGCACAGGCTTTCATCAACTGAAAATCTCTTTGAAGCCACAATCTGTGCCAATGCTTCAATAAATCAAAGCAACAACCACTGTTACCTGTTCTTCTTTAGAAACCAACACTGACAGAAATTGTGTCATTAAGAAATCCACAGAACACAAATGTGGAGAAGAGGAGCATTTCTGAAAGGGGGCCAGACCACAGTGCAAACAAATGCCAAAAATCAGAGCTGGCTGTCTCAGTACAAAATCTGTTTCTTCATAAAAGTTATACCCCAAAATGGATGAAGTCAGTGACAGTCTCTTGATAGCCACCAAAGAGAACCTGTGTGGAGGTAATGGATGATGGAAGGGGAGGATTAGAGCTGAGGGGCTCTGTGGACAATGTTAAATATTCCTTCTGATTGCAACATTGTAGATGTGATCACACTAGAACTGGGGATATGGGAACAGGTACTCGACAGCCACTCTGCCCTTCAGTTCTCTAGGCTTTTTTTTTTTTTTTTTTTTTTTTTGGTCAGAGAAAATGCTCAATTCATTTGAAATGTACACAGAGATTTCTCTGGAATAAATATCATGGACTTGTGCATTACATTTTCAAGTAAAACAAAAAGGAAGCAAAATACAAAATTGTCAACCTCCAAAACTCTGCCTAAACTCTCACTGTGATAAATTGCCCTGGGAAAGCCTGCCAGGCTGTTTAACACCTTTATTGCTTGATCCTGGGAGCTCAATTTATTATTTACTGATCCTTCTCCTGTCATTGGTCATGACCACGTATCTGCTTATATTATTCCTAGCAGGTTTTCCAGCACACATTGGTTCAAAAATCAATCACTTCCTAGATCCATCATTTCTGTCCTGCTTTTGGGCTACATGTCTCAAGTGCTAATCTGCCAGTGGCAGTCTAATGCTGTTTACAGCAGCACCTGCTTTTGCCACATGAGGAAAGAAAGGCTTGCCTCTTGTTTCTTCAGCTGAAGCCCCGTAATAAATAGATGGCATGGAGAAATAAATACATATATCTCTTCAGCAGTACAGGAGTTCCCTGCTGTACATTTATTTATGTTCAGCAAATTTTCACATGGTTTCACCATTCCTCTGGGAAGATGGTTCTTCAAAATATCAAATAATCAGTATTTGTTTGAATTACTGTCATTTTATACTACCTTGAGCTTGCTTTCATCCTATTACTTATATCCTTAAGTGATATTCTAAATCATTCTCATCCTCTTATTGCTTATTCCTCTCTATATTGGATGCCAAGATATGAATTTCTAGTTTTATTCATTATTCTTACTGTTCATTTATTACTTAAAGATTTTAACATATGCTTTTGGGTAACATTTTTGATGGTATTTTTTCACACTTAAATGTAAGGTATGGTGAAAGAAGTTTATCATAACACTGGCCTATTTTTCTGCCATATCTCTTTGCAATCAACTGCACATTTTGTTACCATTCTTAGAATTGGCCTTTCTGAGTTGTTCTTCTCTCACATAGTATTGATAGTTATCTTATTGATTTTGTGAATTTCCAGATCATGTTTTGTCCTATTTTGATAGAATCCTAGAATCATTACATTGGAAAAAAAACCCTGAGATCATCAAATCTGAACATAACCCAACACTTCAACACAGCTGAACAACCCCATGTTCACCACTAAACCATGCCCCTCAGCACTACATTTACACATCTTTTAAATACCTCCAGCGATGGTGGCTCCACCCCTTCCCTGGGAAGCCTGTTCCAAAGCTTGACAGCCCTTTTGGTGAAAAGGGATTGGATATTTTTCCTAATATCCAGTTTTTGGCCAATTCCTCTGGTCCTGTCACTTTTTACTTAGGAGAAGAGTCTGATCCCCACCTGTCTACTGCCTCTTTTCAGGGAGTTTTAGGGGGTGATAAGGTTCTTCTTGAGCCTCCTTTTTTCCAGACTGAACATTGCCCCAGCTCCCCCAGGTGCTCCTCATCAGACTCGTGCTCCAGGCCCTTTCCAGCTCCACTGCTCTTCTCTGGACACACTCCAGCACCTCAATGTCTTTCTTCTTGGGAGTGGCACAGAACTGGACTCAGCACTTCATGTGTGGCCTCACCAGTATCAAATCCTATCCTTGTTTTCCAAGTCTCTTATTTCAGGTAATTATGATCCATTTTCACACTTTCGCTGATGTTCACATCTTATTTACTGCTATGTCAGGGTACTACTGTGCTAAGTTTTCCACTCAAAAGGCCTTTCCTTAAAGGAGATGCATTGTAGACTCATAACAAATGTGGTTGGTTGACCCTGGCTGGACACCACATGCACAGCAAAGCAGTCACTCCTCTCCCCAGCTGGACAGGTGAGAGAAAACATAAAGAAAGGCTCGTGGAGTGAGATAAGGACAGGAGAAGGTCACTCCCCAGTTACACACTTTGGGAAATTAGCTTAATTTATTGACAAAGAGAGCAGGATAACAAGAAATACAAACCAAATCTTAAAACACTTTTCCTCCACCCCTCCCTTCTTCCCAGGCTCAACTCCACTCCCAAATTCTACTCAGTTCCTAAGAGATATTAATTTTTGTGTTGTCTCATTGAAGGCCCTCTGATGTGATCAAAATCACAGCATGGGCAGTGATCATAGGAAGTTACGAGGCCCTAATATGGGGAATGGGGCTCAGAGAGAACTTTAGGGAAGGGTTAAAGCATTGTGAGCAGCCAAGAAAGCAGAAGAAGGGTGAAAGGGAAGAAGAAAGTTTTCATTGTTTGGAGCAACCTTTCTGGGACTGTTTAAACTTAATTGAATTAAACTTAATTTTCTATAAATCCAGATTAGGAACACTGAAATGGAATAATAATATTTTCTGTTCACTTTTACAGTGACTGAACTTTTTTAAGCAATTGAAAAAATAGTAGCAAATATTTTGAGGATATGTGTCTTTATTTCTTTTTAAGGAATGCTTACATTTGAATCTCTTAAACACAACATAAAGACTGTTATTTTTCTTTCAAAGTTACACTCTGTGCCAAAGCAAATCTTTCAACAAAATAAAAGTTTTCCTTAACTGACGTCTGCTAGAACTGTTTTGTTTTTGTCCTAAAAGTGAATCTGGCAAGGACACTGAAGGTTCCAGCTTTGCTGTGTGATTCTTGCTTGTTCTGTGGCTCTCAACTGTCCATCCATTACTTATTGAAGCACAATGTGTGCCTTGATGACCCTGAAAAATGGGCATAGTCTACAAAGCAAAGCAGGATCTCTGCTCAGAGAATTTTATGATCTTCTGAAGTACTTTTGGAAGTGACAGAAAACAGCAGAGTTCTCACCATCACCACTGTACTGAGTCCAGCGGCTCTTGGGGTAAGGTGTATTTTTCAGAGCTGCTGCACTCACAGAACAGCCTCTCTGGATGATGAGCCACACGCTACAGGAAAACAGCTACTACAGTCTTTGCTACTTTGGTATCACACAACTGCTGAGGTTGGAAGTGACCTCTGGAGATTGTCCAGCCCCCACCCTGCTGAAATCAGGCTCAGCTAAACCAGGCTGTTCCGGGCTATACCCAGCTGGGTTTTGAATATACCCAAGGACTGAGACTCCATGTCTCTTGGCAGAACATTTCAGTTCTTAGTCATCCTCACAGTGAAAATGTTTTTTCTTTCTTGTGTGTCAACTTGTGCCCATTATCTCTTGTCCTTTCAGTACGCACCACTGAGAAGAGCCTGGCTCCCTCTTCATTAAACCCCCACACTCCCCAGTCAGGGACTTGTACACATGGATAAGAGTCTCTCTAAGTCTTCTCTTCTCTGGCTGAGCCAGCCCTTCTCTTGCAACCTCTTCTTATATGTCAGATGCTCCAGTCCCTTGAGTATCTTTGTAAACCCTCACTGGAGTTGCTCCAGGACATAGAAAACTCTCTTGTCCTGGTGAGCTCAGCGCTGGACCCAGCACTCTCAATTTGTGGCATCAGTACTGAGCAGAGTGAAAGAATCCTGCATCCATCCCTTAAAACTGTGTCTAAAAAGGAACAAAGCTTTATTGGGAGCACAGTGAAGGTGACATCAGAGTTTTGAGCTGCCTGGAGATCTGTCTAACTTTTGTCTCTATGCTCTTTTGTCTCTATGCTGCATTGCATCTTGTGCTGCTTTCAGAGCAAACAAAGGCTCACGTATCAGTAAGAATGCCCAGTCTTTGTAGGTTGTTTACTCCTGATCTAGATTGGTCTTGATGAAGACTGAGTGTGATTGAAATTGGATGCCCAGGGACTCTGCCCCACAGAGGTTTCTAAGCATTTTAAGTGCAGCATTGGGGTGTGCCCTGGTATGAAATGAAGTAAGGAAAGCTATGTGATATGCTTCTTTTGAAACACAGCTCTTATGAAAAATTCAAGAGGAAATGCTTTCCTTTTGTTCACTGCCAGTTCATCTAGTTTGCAGCTACAGAAAGAGAGATTATTATTTTGGGGTACTTTAATGTGTGGGAGCTTTTAAGTGGATATAGATTTGTTCTGTTTGTTGTCAAGGTGCCAGAAGTTCTTGAAGCCTGATAATGCTCTTTCCATGTTTTATTCAGGTTGTCATCAGTAATGAAATATAATTTAATTTCACTTTCCTATTATGTTTTTCTCATCTCACTATCAAAAAAAGAAAGTGTGCAGAATATTTTTTATCACTGCTTACAAATAAGGGAGTTTTACAAACAAATGTATGCAAAAAATTAATGTTTTTGTAGAAAGGCTTTAATTTATTATTTAGCTCTATTTCTCCAGTGATAGTAAAAACATGCTTTTTATGAGCATCATAGTACCCTTAATTCTCGAAGACAATTTACACATTAAAAATAAATTGCAAAATCCCAGTAGGTTTCAGCATGGTGACACATTTTAAATTAAGGATGGTAATTTTGATGGTTGCTAACTTTTAAATAAGTAAGTTAGATGGCTAAAAATGATTAGCAAGAGCTGAGGGTTTTTTTTAAAAAAAAAAAAAAGGAAAACCCACATTCATTGAGATTAGACAGATAGTCTTTTTTCTTCAAGATGGGATCTCAACACCTTTTCCTTTGCTCTATTGCTAGGAGTTCAAAGAGAAAAAATAATACTCTTAAGATGGCAGGATGCAGTCTGGAGAGGGCCTGCAAATACATCTCCTGAGACATGCATGGGATGTGGATGTTTGTTTCTGCCTCTTTCTGGTGGGACCTGGTCAATCTCTCACTGCCTGGTCAGGTATTGTTTCTGGTCTTTAATGTACCTTTGTGTCAACCCAATGGCTATCCACGAAGCTGGCTGGCAAAGGAGGAGCAGCTGCAGTGGTTCCTTGTGGTCACAGCTGGTAAAATCACCAGAGAGGATTTCCTAAAACCAATGGCCTCTCCTACTCACTGGAAGCATCGACTCCCTTCAGCACCTCACTGCAATCCTCAGTGTGGAAGATCAGCAGTTCCTTCCTTCTCCCCACCCTACCACATGGACTCATTTTGTGTTCTGACTGCTTCTGCAGCATCATCTCCTGCAGCTCTGGCACCCATTTCCTAACAAAAATCTTCACCCTTCTCAATCACCCTCATTAATTTCCCCTTAATCTTCCTCATCACACTCCCATAACTCCTCTTCTGCTCCCAGAACTGCACTTGCTTGAAACAGATCTTAAAGAGAACCAGCCCTTTGGCTATCAGGTATATTTTCTGTCCTTTTACAGATTTTTATTTAAATACTATTTCTTTTGCATTTCTTCATTAGGTTGCTGTCAAACCTCTGTGCATTTTTGCCTCAGGATAATAGACTACATGTGCATAATACATAGTTTGGATGTCAATAGATTTTATTACAGTTTAGGATAGTCATTCTGCTTAATTTCATGCTATCCACAAACTAGGTAGTAAATTGTTGTCTCTGAGAGGAAGGTTATACCACCGGCTAAATTTTACCCTGAGTTACATTCAAGCATTTTTCTATCAGACTTAGAATTTGGCCTGTAATGCATTTGGGATTGAAATAAAGAAATTCTGGTCTCCTTATCAGACCTGACATACAGTCCTGTTACATTACAGATGCACCTCCCTGATATAAAGAAAGTGAAAAATCCCCAATTCATGGTGAGTTTTTGTGGTTAATAATATCTGATAAAATACAAGTGAATGAACAGCACCTTGAGGGAAGGCTGAAAGAGAAAAGGCATCCAGGGAAGCGTTGTTACATTCCTAGCAGAAGGGCAAAAGCAAAGAAATGTAGGTCAGTGGAAAAGCCAGAAGCAACAGTAAAATACTGAGAAAATTCCAGAAGAAACAAGACAAAGTGACTGCAACAGTACTTAATCCTCATCACATCTCAGGACATACTCAAAGCAGATGTAAAACCCAGAAATCAGCAAAGCTACATCAGTTCTTCCCCCTCCTTCAGCAGCGTATGAGAAACAAAGCAGTCATTTTGCAAACTCACCCCTTTATGTCTACAAGCTCTGAAATTTCTGAAGCAAAGCCCCATTTTGGAATTTCACCAATAATTCTTTCCTGTCCACTGAAGAATAAACCCAAGCAAGACACTGGTCTCCCCTCGCTGTGTGAATAGAAAGTGTTCAAGAAAAAACTGGATGTGGCACTTGGTGCTATGGTTTAGCTGATGTGGCGCTTGGTCAAAGGTTGGATTTGATGACCTTGGAGGTTTTTCCAACCTTTATGATTTTATAATTCCAAGAAATGCCCTGCCCACCACTACAGAAGGATGGTAGGTTGCTCACCTGACTTCCCACATCTTGACTATTGTTTCCTAGACTCCAGAATTCAGGAATAACAGGCCCTCCCACACAAGGAGGGTGATAGCCCATCTCGTGTGTACCCTGGTTCAAGACCAGGCTCCAGTTTACTGCAGTCAGTCAGACACCCTTTCCCTTTCCCATGTTTGTAATCTGGATACAAGGCAGTTGTGCTCTTGGCATGTGCAATAAATAAAACAAGGAGTGGGGAGCAGGAAAAGGTATACAAGCATTAGGGCCACACAAAAAATTAGAATATTCTGAAAAAATTTAAAAATATGGCTGTCCTCCTGAATCTCTCTCCCGTCCCAGATTTAGTTTCTAGTAATCTGTCCCATCTGTCACACATAGGATCACTGGGACATTTTCAGGGTTGATTCATCCAAACATAAGAGATCCCACCCACAAGGATGCATCTTTTCTGTACAGAACTGACTTTGTGGAAGCAGATAATTGGAAGCAATTAATCACACCAAAGACAAACAAACTTAGACATAAACCGTTAGACTAACAAGAACATGATCTGCTTCTCTACCCCCTTCCATCTCCTCATCTTCCTCCACACAGCTTGGAAGAAAGGCCTTGGCTTGCAGAGAAAATGCTACCAGTGCATTTTATGGCTTATAACGAGAGCAGGAGGGCTTGCTTTATTTTTTTCCTTTGTATTTTTTTTTTCCCTTGTGTGACTATGATGTGAGCATGTCTCTGTAGAACTTCCATGCTGAGACCTCCAGCCATATATAGAGAGAGAGCACTCTATTCAACCATCATTAAGCATCTTTTGCAGCCTTGTACTATATCACCATTGTACTGTCCATTCAGCAAGTTTTCATGCTTGAATTATCCCCCCTGACCCTTGAGATGTGTCAGCTAGTTTGTGTAACAAACTAGTTGTGATAACGTGCCTTTATGACCACTGTCTGCAGTGTATCAGCTCCCATTCACATTCTTTGCACAATACAAGAGCCTTACATCTCTGACCTCATTGCCCATGACCCACTTGTAATAGTTTAGATTTAATGGTCTTATGGTTGAGCTGCCCTTGGAGGGATTCTTATGCTTTTCCCACCAAAATCTCCTTGAGGAAGGTGCCTTATCAGAGCATTTCCACTTCAAAGTGCTCTAGGAGGGCCCGAATCAGCTTCTAGCTGGAGGAGAAGCTGGATTGTGTCCTTCACAAAGGGCAGGTGCTTTAGGAAATGAGAATGAATTACAAAAGGACAGGTAACAGATCCTGGTCTCTTCTTTGCTGGTCCATATTCTTTTATGTCCAGAAAAGCCCCTAAACTGGTTGGTACATGAAACACCCTCCAGTTAATTGGTTGTCAGGTGATGGGAAGCCTTGAAATTGAGAAGTTACACAGCGGATTATATTCTTATCCTGTGTAACGTGAAATAATGACAATTTTGATACAGACAATACCAAGAAAAGACTAACTGGAGAAACCAGCTAGCCAAAACAGAAGTCTTGGAATTTGACTGGTGTAGACTTGAAGAAGCAGGGGTACAAGTGTGATCACAAGATGACAAGAGAACCCTAAGTGTGCAAATGAAATATCCAACTGCAATATCTCTGTTACAAAAGAATATTCAGCCATTTTAATAATAATTTTAATTAATAATGTGTAAATTTTGTCTGCACAAAAGGCTATCTAGGTAACAGGATGATTCAATCCTCTGGAAAGGTATTTAGTCAGAAACATGAAGTTCTGTCCTAAGGGATGCCGTCTTAGAATAGAAGGAAACTTGAATTGTTGCTGTTTATGTTCTACTGGAGAGGAGGATCTTATCTTCCTTCTCATAACTAGCAAATACCTTAGATTTATACGAAATCTAGACGACCCAAGTGATAAGAGTCCACCTCCAAACTCAGAAAACTTATCTAAAAGATAGTAAACGAGTCAGTGATAAGAGCCAAGTGCACCCCTATTTAAAACTCTTTTGGGGACACCTCTTTCACCCACCTTTATACATTGCAATGTATGTACACCTCTGTCTGAACTAGCTCCAAGCAGGGTCAATAAAGAGGAATAAGTACACGGGGGATCTGAATCATCTGGTCTATTTTAGCTCTCTACTTCAGGAGATGAATCACCTCTTGCCTGCTTCTCTCTGGCTATATGGGAAGTCTGATTACTTGTTCAGATGCAGATGATTACCTTGTAGATGTTTCTGTTGAAAATGATGTGCATTATCTTTCAGAGCTCTTTGATATATTGAATGGTTGTATGAAGAACTGAACCTATGTTTAGTTTTTGAGAGTGAAAAGGATTAACTGAGTAACAACAAGAGATGGCTGCAATGATTGGGGAAAGAATAGATTAGTCCATTCTCAGTTCCCTTGTAGAGTCCAAAATGTGAAGGTGTATCTCCATGACTAGCAGAATTAATGTCCCATACTGTGTCACCTGGCACTCCTGGATGGAAAGAGAGAAACAGGGTGAGTGAGGTGATACCACACACTGTATTCTGCATCTTTACTCCTCCCTATGCCAAAGCTGCTGCTGCTTATTGTGCAGACTTGCCTAGAGACTTGGGGACGTTGAATTAGCAGAATTAAGCAGTCAGCCTGTTCTTCTGGGGTATTTTACAAGTCTGTGTAATGTCACCAGTGTAATTCGTGTCTGTGGTGGGGAAAAGGGCTTACAGAAGAGGAAATTTTTGTGGATAACATCAATATCAGTTGGAATAAATGGGCTGCTTGTAATATCCTGGCAACAAAAACAAACAAACAAACAAACAGCAACAACAAAACCCCACCCAAAAACAAAACCAAAAACCACCAGAAGCCATGAATTACTACCGGAATTTTAAAAACAAAATTTGAAATAAAAAGTGAATCACAGAGAAAGAACTTAATTATGTGTGCAAAACCTATTCAGTATTCAAACAACCCTGAACATCAAGAAGGGCCACCTCTCCAGGTCTGAAGGGAAAGAGAGAGAAAATGACTAATATTAAAAATATTGTGCATGAGCAAGGAAGTCCATTGTTAAAAAACCCAAACCAACCAACCAAACCAACCAAAACAAAAGCAATAGTGGTAATCTGCAAAGAGAGGACTGGTCATTTCAAAAGGTTCCCAAATGACTACCAGATAAATACAGCAACTTGGCAATGACCACTGTCTGAGGAGTATAACCCAAATATATCAGACACTCTATAGAAGAGCAAGAGGAGTGATAATTTGAGCAAAGACAGATGAGAAAAACTGCTGTTACTGAAGGACTTTTCTGTTCCTGGAGAACAGGCCTGAGCTTTCCATCTGATCCACAAAGCAATAATTGATAAATTGCACGGACACAATCTTACCTACTTTGAAGTGTGGAAGGAGCAATCCAGGACACAGACATGTGATGCCCTGGTCTGAGGCATTCCAAAGTGCCCAACTGTGCACATCTGCCAGCCTCACAGTAGATGCACAGTGAGAGAAATTTAGGATAACATGTATTACTTCACGTCTGCAGCTTTATCAAGAACCTAGGCCTACTTTTCTTTTAATAAATTATCTGGCTTTAGTTTTCAGGAAAGTGCTTATCTCAAGCAGTAACCAAAATTAAATGATGAGACTTTTAAGAATGGTTAATGTCCAAATCCAGGTCTCTTTTTCTTCTCTTTGCATTGATTTACAAAGAAAAAAGAGCAGACATTACCTGTGGTTGCTGCTAGGCTCCATAACTCTCTGAGAGGTTTTTCATGGAATTAAATTTCTTAGTTAAAGAAGGAAGAAGTCACCTTCAGTAAAATAAATATTGTAACAAAATTTTGCAAAGTTGACAAGAATGTTGGCTCCTGCTCCTGCTCCCCGTGTTATCTGTGTCTGAAGGCACAACACAAAGGAAATACAGTCAAAAAGATCAATGACCTTTGAACAAAAAAGTCTCTGAGAACAAAGTTGCGTTGTGTTCTTGTCAGTAAATTTAGTATTCCTTTCATGAAACACAATTTAGTCAACCTATTAAATGCAACCTTAGATCTTATTAATGAAAAACTGCTAATTTAGTTTTTCTCCAATTATAGTGTAAAGTTTGGTTTAGAAGAAAAAAAACCACTAAAACCAACTTCTGATTTCTCCAGCCTTTCCATTGTCTATAGTAGAAAAACAAAATGAAAAAGTTTTCTTCAGGCAAGAGAACAAGAAAACAATTATCTCCTTCTTCTCTTTTTAAATTCCCTTTTCCCTGCCTGCCTCGCCATCTCCCTTTATAGAGGGATTATTATCAGAAATAATAAAATCTATTCCCTAAGGATAAAGGATGAGTAAACCTTATGGAAGGTGAGATTTTCTGAACCATTCATTTGAAAAGTCATTTAGTATTCATAACCCTTTCATTCTAATTTAAATCTGTATGGCTTGAGCCAGTTTTCTCTTGGACCAGTTTTACACCTGAACAACTCCTCTGGGAAGGCTTCTCTCCTGCACTGCATTTTGCACAGTGAATTATACCTGAAAGAAATGCGTGCTAGATGCTACAGCCCTGCTCTGGGACAATTCTTCATGCACCTTGCAGGGTAGGAGATGATTATCTGCAAGACATAAAGCAGCAGAGATCCTGGGCCCTTTGCCATTTATGGGGTTACTTTAGACTATTGGTAGCACCAAAACCAAGGAACTTTGCAGGGATGATTCAGATGTAAGATAAAAGAATCTCCTGTGAAAGAGGGAAGTATGGATGTGAGCTCTACTCCTTTCTCCTCTCCTCTCCCTCACCCTCAAGGCAGCCACACACAAGCCAGCAGCAGCCTTGCAGCTGTATAGCTGGGACAGTCCTGTGTTCTACCCAAGCCAAATAGCTCCTCCTTTGTGAAGACAAAGCCTTTCAGCAGGACATGGTGGCTGGTCACAGTGTCACCCTACAGAGGCTGACTGGGGTCCCAAACTGTCCCTCGTCAGAGAACAGTTTAATTTTTATCTAATAAGGAAAGAAGCCTCAAGTTGGAAGGACTTCTTAGAGCCCATGTAAACATGAGAAGGCTGCAAATCTGTCAGCAAAAATACGCCAGACTACTGTTTCCTCGTGTTGAGAGAAAGCTACTGAGAACAGGACATAATTGCCTCTGAATTATGGAAAAAAAAAAAAAAAAAAAGAAGCAAAATGTCCATTGAGTATATATTTTTCTGGGAAGCTTTTTCTGAATACAGAGGTCTGAAAACAGAGTGAGAATATTCTAAGACTCTTGCATGCATCATCCACCCAGGAGTCAGGAGGAGGCAAATCATGGCCTGTGAGACTGCAGGTTTTGGAAACAACCAGTTCACCATGGGTATGCTCAGAGGAGTATTAGCCTGGTCACTCATGGCTTGATGTGCAACACTACATCAGTTCCTCAGCCACTGTAAGCCTGAAAATTTAATGTGTTAATCTTCAAAAGCCCTTTAGATCACAGATAAAAATTATATCCATTACCCAGGGAAGGAAAACTAAAATAAAATGGCCCGAGAAAACGTCAGCTTTGTGCCTCATCTTTGTTTCACAGGATCTATCCCTCCTGAGACAGGCAAGTTGTAACCTGGCCTCTTGGTTTTCCTCCCTCTTCAATCAATTCTTCTCAAGTTCTTCCCTAACAGAGGACCTGATCACCTCTTTCTCCACCTCCTTGGTGTCTTTTGCACTAAGTGGTGAAAATCAGCAATGGAGAGGGCTTCAACCTTTGTGGAATTTCCCATTCGCTCCAGTGGATTGGAGCTTTTTTGGCCCAAATCTAGATACAAAATGTCAAAAATGTAAAATTTCCCAAGCAGCTGCAGAACCCCTGGAGCAGTGTCTAATTTTAAAGTAGTAAAGACAGTTTATTTGGACTCTATTTGCCATGTAAGCACAATAGGGAATATTTCAGGGCCAGATTCCAAGTGTCTAGTAAAGGAAAAATATTCCAGACTCAAGAGGAAATACACTTGTCTGACACCTTCTAGGATATTTGTTCCTGACAACACATGAGATACATGAGAACCTAAATGTTAGAATTTTTTTTCCTGTAATTTTAGCTGCTTGGGCATACTTATTCACACATTCTCCAGGTGGGCTGCACCTAACCCAATTAAAAACATGGAATGGAGGAGATTTTGACGTTGTCTTCATTCCCATATTGACAATGTAATACCTCATTAAAAAGTACCTTTGACACATTTTACAGAGTATAAAATTAGAAATTGTTTTTATGAGCACTTTGCTTCAATGTGAATACGGCCTGAGTGGTGAAGTGTGTGCTGCTTGCCTCCTGCACAGCCCTCAACCCTCCTTCTGCTGAGGTGGGGGCACAGAAAATCTAAACCCTGCAATCAATGAGCAAAACAGTTACAGGATAAAAAAACAAGGCATTTGTCAAACCTGGTGTCTGTAATTGCCTAAGACAAGGAAATGGAGGTTGAAATATCTCTCAAAAAACAGAATTATCACAGCAAAAACTTCCAGAAGATGAAACAGCACTTCCAAGAAGCATTTTGGCAGTTCTGCTAGGGATGAGCTGCAGGAGGAAAGTATAAGGTTGCCTTTTTGGCCAGAAGCTGCTGATAAGATTGAATACCCTTGTGCTTTGGAGGGCTGTTCACACCAGCAGGGAGGCTCAAATCAGCCGAGGGGCTGTGTTAAGCTGGTCACTTGGCAGCCTCACAGATAAGGCTGGCTGAAAAGAGAGAACAAAATTTTGTGAAAATGATCAGATTTTGACATTTCTCTTTCTTCTCCTAGAGAAGGCTTCCTAGACTTTATTGGTAAAAATATACACCAAGAGAATTTCCATAGCTGGTTTCCAGGCCAGGAGGGGACTAATGGGATTAAATGGCCCTGACAGGTGGTTTTAAGAATACACAGCACAAAATAATGGTTTAAATGCCTTCTCTGAATGACTTAGATTTGATCTCCCAGATGACAGCTCATCTCCAAGCTTTGGTGTCTGGGAGGCAAGAAGGCAGTGCCCTGATTTGAATTGTCACACATTATATGAAAATGAAATATTAAAGTAGGACCACAAAGGGGCTAATTATGTTTCCTGTAGAACATCTTCCAGATAGATGACCCTGAAACAAACTCTTGCCTGGTCTAAGGGATTTTTGTACTGTCTTCCTTTGTTGTCCTGAGTCACTCTCTAACTTTGATCATGAATTGCATCCTATACCTGTTTGTGCTTCCTGATGGTTACAGGAACGTTCAATTTCTACAAACCGATGATTGAATCAGATGATGACAAACACAAGGAGTATTTATTGAGTTAGGCCATCCTTTATTACATAAAACAATGTTCCAACCATTATCCATAATCTCATTATGACCTATTGTAATCTTATAACAACACAAACAGTATCCCACCTAACATGTACACCACGAGAACAAGCACAGCTCCAGCACAAGCCCTGCTGGCACATTTGCACACCAGCTGCCCTGTGGTGATAGAACCACCACGGTGCCTCAGCCTTTTGGTGTGGCAACACCAGGGAAGTTGTGTTCCCAGTGGCTAGGGAGGTTATCTGGGCTGATGTTCTTCTCTCTCCTCTCCTCTCCTCTCCTTTCTGACTGGCAGTCAAGTGTCAAGTATCGAGATAGATCTCCTTGGGGTTTTGCCCAATATATTTTTTTTTGCCCAGAGAAATTGATCTACCACCATTCATGTTTATATCAGTGATTTCCTGCCTAGGTGTCACATAGATCATCAGGCAGGTATTTGCATGTTCATCTTGCCACAGTGTTATCTATGGTCTCATCAGTCTTAAGCAAGCTATTTAATTTTTCTGTTAGCTTCAACCAAGCATTCTAAAGCCTCTGGTAATTTCTATTTCCAATATCAGCTGACTTTCAGTTACAGTTTATATTTTATTTCATCTTTGGCAGATTTCAAGCAATAAGGGAAGGTCCTGCAGACTCCTTCAAGATGATGTACTAAAGATATTTCTGACCAAAATTAAAAAGGAAAAAAAAAAGAAATCTCTAGGAAAAAAAAAAAAAGTTGTTGAAAATTTCCCAGTAGCATTTTTTTGTGGCATTTCTATCACAACTGGAATATAAGGCTCCTCATAATTTCTTGCATAGGTATGCTCAGAACCAAATCAATCCCAGCTGGTTTCAGGAGCAAGACAGATATTGCACTACCAAGGCCTTATATGAAGATTTCTGCTTTGTTACACCATGGTCGCTGTCATTAGATGCACTATGGACAAAGCCAACTACAGCTTGGCAGCATAACCTTCCCAGCTCTACCACCAATCAGCAGAGCTTGAAGTCTTTGACTACCACTAACCCAGACACCCTCCAGCTTCCACTTGGGGACAGTCTGAATGAACCGAAGGACTAAAGTAAAAGCCAGACTAGCAATGAACTAAAATCAGTGCAGCCAAGGGCAGCAATCTCAGGTGGTCACAGTCAGCTGAGCTTCCCTGACAGAAGCCAAAGCTTTGTGAGACCAGAGTTAACATCCTGCTTAAATCTTTCAGCAGGGACAGGGACAGAATTGATGACCAACCTAGTTAGCTCAGAGTGAGTAATGACTCTAACATTTGTCTTGCTCATTGTATTTCTCCTCCCCTGTCCTCTCTTCATCCACATTTCTTAATCCTATTAAGCTTCTCACATACCTGCTGTTACATAATTTGAGCCAAACATTCCTGATTGTTTCCCCTCACGTCTTGCCTGGCCAGTCCTTGGATATGAAATTTTCATAAACCTAGGAAACAGAAGCATGGATTCATTGTGGTATTTTTCCTCCTGTAGCAGAAGTGGACTATCCGGGGATGTAACACATGTATTTTAAATGTTTGTGCTACTGTTAAGTGCAGCTGTTTCCCAGAAAACACTAATCATATGTCTCCTTAAAGAGTGCCATGATGCTTCTTAGGTACTTCCTAGAAAGCTTTTGATAATATAATGGGAATTTTTTATAACACTGAGCTATTTTTAATAGTATTCATCAAATAAAAGATAGATATGTTCATCTGATTTAGTACCTTTCTAACCAGTATGATCACTTCCTTATTAGCATATATACTGTCTTGGTTTGACAGACAGTTTTCTGTCAAGGAAGGCAGGAGCCTCCCCTGAAATGGAAAATGCAACCCCTTCCCTTCAAATTAAATTAAGGGGCTTTCAGGCAAAGATATGAGGAATAGGAATAACAGTTCTTTACTTATATATATATATATATGTACAGATAAACAAGCAACAGTAAGTACGGCAGTAACAGAACCACAAACCCAGTGCAGCCTTCTGGGCTGTCAGGCCCTTTCCCCTTTGGTGCAGTCACTGCTGCAGCAGGCAGGGGTGCTGGCAGCTCCTGCTGAGCGGGGCAGGTGCGATGGTTCTGCTGAAGCTGTGATGATCCTGGACAGAGGGTCTGCTCTGCCTCGGAAGGTCCAGTGGTGGCTGTGCAGCTCCTGTCCTCTGGAAATCCAGTGGAGAGGCCCCCTGTGGTGTTCAGAATCCCATATTATATCCAGGATGGAATGCTTGGTTCCTCCTTCTGGGTGGAGCATCTCACAATGGGACGATGAGTCTGAGGCAAGGCGTTGATGGGCCATTAACAGAGGACAGTCCAGAGGGAGCTATCTCTGAGTCATGGGCAGGGCATTGATGGGCCATTGATCAGGGAGATAGTCCGGGGGGAGGAGGCAAGGAAACACTGTCTCACCTGCAACTCATGAGGATGGGGAAAGAATACATTGCAACCCAGGACTCATATCTACTTTACATCTAGATACTTCAGAAGGTGAACAGTCAGTTCCACTGATCAAACCTGAGGATGAGCCTCAGGCTTTTTGCTTATCTAGTTTTGTTACTTCAGTCATACACAGCAGAAGAACTTCTGATCATTGCCCTGCTCTCATCTCCCAGTTCATGGTGCTGATGTGACAGACAGATGTTTGGACTGTTCAGTTTGGATGAAAAAGTTGAAAGCAAAAATTCAGCCAGGAGCTGTTAGTCCAGTGGATTTACTTCTAACAGAGATGTGAAGAACCATCTGCTTTTGGAGCAGAGATTTAAGTGCTATCTATCTACAGCTGTTCCCCAACATCTCAGCTCTTCCCTGGCACTACATGGTGCTGCTCTTGCCTTTGTAAGCAGGTCAGTGCTAAGGATCCATTTACACTGCCATGAGGTTTCAGCTGGCCAAAGCAAACAGAACAATAACAGCTTTGAAAAGTAGGACAGCTGTGTATGAGGCATAAAGAAATAATTACATATGCATGAGGCATAAAGAAAGAATTACAATATATTGCATTAGAGACAATTAAAAAAATCAGGCAAATGCTCAAAGACAGGAGCTGTATCCATGACATATTCTCTGACTTCTTCACAGGAGCTAGACTATGTACTTCCTCTCTAAAACCTTTGGAACCTTCCTGGTATTAGATCTACTTTTCCACAATGAAATCAAATGAAATCACCTTTTGAAAAAATACAGACTGGTTAATTCCTGAGAAGGTTTTAAAATGCCAAAAGGTTTTGTGTAATAAGTAGCATGGAATTTCATGTTCTTTCTCTAATTTTCTAGGTGAATTTCTTTTACTTTTTTCCTGTGGAGATGGATTGTGATGTTCTTTAGGTCTAATAGGAGGTTTTTGATAGAAGTATCTTTGCCAGCTTCCTTTATCCAGACCATTTGCTTTGTTAGTCAGCTGGGTTTTCTTTTCTTTTTGTTCCCCTCCCCTTTTTAAATTAATATGAAGCCCACTGCAACAAGAAACGAAAACTGATCTATTTTGCCTTTCCAACTGACACAGATATAACAGAATTTTTCCCTCACAAATCCTCCTTCCATACCATGTTTTATTCACAGTTTTACCAGTTCTCATTCCTTAATAGGCCCAGCTCCATGTGTTTCTATTTGATCATAATGTGATGAAACCCAAAAAATCTAGCATCTGTTTCCTCTTGATTCATCATCCTCATCCTTCATCAGCTGCCACATCCCATATCACAGTTCTCCTATCACCATTTTTTTTGTCCTTTCAATTTTTTCTTTGTCTCACTTAATGTGTTGATTTGTACCTTCTGAGGGGTAATGGTGAAGTTGCTACATCACTGAGTGTCTTGTAACTAATTTACTGAATTTACTGAACAGTTCCCATCTTGCTCCTGCATGGCCTTTCTGTAAATGGAAATTAAATTATTCTTTAATTATGACCAGTATTTCATGCTACAAAGCACCAGGCACCCTTTGTCTCGCAATAATCCAAATTACACACCACAGCTGAGGTACCAGGGTCCTGAGCATCCTGTGACAGACTGTTTATTTAGGTATTTCCAGTTTGAAGTCCTTCTTGCTGATGTTAAGTACATGCCATGAACAGTATATGAAACAACACAAACATGAGCAGATGAGGAAATAATGCTTTAATATGACTGATCATTAAGTATAAAAAACACACTGAAAATGACTCACTGTGCAGGACACAAAATGAAAACCTACAGCAGTGAAGCTTCCCATTCCCCTACTCCTTCATTCTTCCATGGAAATACTGCCTTTTAAGATATTTCCACACAGGCAATTTCTTTTGGGTCTAAGGGTTGTACTTCTCACAACTCTTTTCCTTGTATCAGGATTGTTTTTGCAGCAGATTTCACACTTGCTCACTACTGATTGTACAATATCTGCCATTCCCTTTCCTATTACTACTTTTTTCAGATGTTTCAGAAGATTTTCAACCCCAAAAGATGTGCTTTCATGTTCTCTTTGAGCTAGCTCTCGAAGAATTAGAGGTGGGACTACAACCTGATTTGCAGGTGTAACAGCCCATCCATTTCCTGTGATCTCAGCCTTAAGAAACTTAATTAACTTGTGGTCTGCCTGATCATATTTTGGGGTGAACCCCAACAAATCAGTCTCTTTTTGTGGAATTACTGCTTGCCTGGAAAAAGGAAGACCCACCCTCATTACAGGAGGATCAGGTTTGGCTCTTTAGACACACAGGAGTACCTGGAACCTCATAGGATGCACCTGTGAGTGCTGAGGCAGCAGAAGATTACACTGTGAGTCCATTTTTGACCATCTTTGAAAGATTATGGTGATCAGGGGATGTTTCTGAGGGCTAGAAAAAAGCAAATATCACCCCTGTCTTCAAGAAGGATGACCCAGGGAACTAAAGGCTGGGAAGCCTCACCTCAATCATAGACTCATAGAATGATCTGGATTGGAAGAGACTTCTAAAGTTCATCTAATCCAACCCCCCTGCAACAAACAGGGACATCTTCAGCACCAGCAATTTTCTCAGAGCTCTGTCCAAACTGACATTGAATGTTTCCAGGGACGGGGGTTCTACCACCTCTCTGGAAAACCTATTCCAGTGTTTCACCACCCTCACTGTAAGAAAATTCCTCCTTTATATGTAGTTGGAATCTACTCTCTTTGTTTGAAACTATTACCCCCATCCTACTGCTACAAGCCGTACTAAAGCAATCCTTGGGAAGGTGATGGAGAAAATCCTCCTGGTAATTATATCCAAACATAGGAAGCACATTGTGATTGTGAGTAGTCAGCATGGGATTTTGAAGGGGAAGTCATGTATAATCAAGCTAATAGCTTTCTATAATGAGATGGCTGGTTCAGTGGATGAGGGAAGAGCAGGGGATGTTGTTTACCTTGACTTTAGCCAAGCTTTCAATGCTGTCTTTGGTAAAGCCCTCAGAGACAAACTGGTCAAGTAAGGAGTAGATACATAGACAGGGAGGTGGACTGAAATCTGTCTGAACTGCTGTGTGCAAAGTGCTGTGGCCAGTGGCAAAAAGCAAGTTGGAGGCCAGTCACTACTGAAGTAGCCTGAAGGATTGGTACAGAGGCCAGGAGAGTTCAACATCTTTATTAATTACCGGGATGATGGGACAGAGTGCACCCTTAGCAAGTTTGAAGGTGACAAAAATCTGGGAAGAGAGACTGATAGTCCAGAGGATTCTATTGCCTTCAGATGGATGCAGTGAGGCTGAAGACACAGCCAGGAACCTCATCAAGTGCAACAAAGGGAAATGTGAAGTGCTGCAAGTCCAAGCAAGACAAGGGAGGTGATTCTTCCCCTCTATTCAGCCCATCAGGAATGATGTGTCCAGTGCTGGGCTGCCCAGTAGAGGAGAGATATGGAAATACTGGAGCAAGTCCAGAGAATGTCCATCAGGATGGTTACTGGATCATATGACACAAGGAGAGGCTCAGAAAGAAGGCTCGGGGGGAAAATTATCCATGTGTATAAATATATGCAACCCAAATCCTTTTCAGTAGTGCCCAGTGATGAGGCAAGAGGCAATGGGCACAAACTGAAATGAAATGCAGGAAGTATCATTTAAACATAAGAAAACAAACCCTTTTTCACCATGAGGATGATCATGGTGAAAACATGGAACAGGTTGCCCAGAGAGGTTTTGGAGTCTGCACCCTTGAAGACACTTGAAACACATCTGTGCATAGGTCCAAGCAAGCCTGTGTTTGTTGACCCTGGTTTGAGAAAGGTGAGGTTGAATTACATGATGTTTACAGGTGCCTTTCAATCCCAGTGATTCCATACAAATTCCCTCTCTTACTCTGTTCTTACAAAGTGTTTTTTTCTAGAGTATGAAGGAGTTATGAGTTCCTTAAAAACCTCTCAAACCTTTTGTCTCTGTAAGAAAAGAAAGTTCCAGTCTCACTACCTTCGGATATTCTTAGCCTACTGACAGAAGCAAGTATTCAGGTGCCTGCTGCTTCCTGGGCAAAAGTTCTGCTATCTTAGGAATAAAGAAGGGAAAACCCCACACTGACTAATATCTCTTAGTGGAGAAGGCTTTAAGGCTGTTTTCTTCTGGCCTGTGAGGCAATTAAGCTTTGTTGATTTCTTCAGGCTTGCACTGGAATGGTTGTGACTTTAAATGTCCTAAGCTGCCACGAAGGTGAAAGATTGCCTGCCTGCTTGTCTTCTGGCTTTTTTAAAAAAAGCCTTGTCTTAGTTCTCAGACAAGAGTGTCAACAGGAAGAACATTGCATGCAATCTTCCCCAAGAACCCTGGAGAAGGTAATCCTGCTCTTTTCTGAGGTTCCTCTCCTATGGACTATGTGGAGACTTTTAATTTGTTTCCCCGTTGGAGATGTCTGCTGGTCCTCTGCACTCAGCTCCTGAACTTTTTGACTTTTTTCACTTAAGTTAGAAAGACTGGTAGTGTCTGTCTTGGGGGAAAAAAGCTGAAAGCTCTGAGAATCCAGTTTTGCCATCTTTATTAAGTTGTAGCAAAAGCTATTAAACACATCTTTAAAAGTTGGTTTTTTGGTTTTTTTTTTTTTTTTGTCAATTGCTTCAGAACTGAAGCAGTTTTTCTATAGAGAAGAGGTTGGGGAGCTAAGCCCTGTGAAGAAGCCACAGACCACTCACTGCTGCTCCAAAGCAATGGAAGCTAGAAGGGAGCATCCTCCAGCACCTGGTCTCACCATGATATGATAAAATTATTTGGGGAAAACTCAAATGTGAGTTCTAGTAAGGAGAATTTCATGAAATGGAGAGGAAGATGAATTAAAAATGTATAAAACCTGTGAACCCAAAGTGTTTGGATTCACTGTTTGCTGTCATTAAGTCATGCTATCTACAGCCTATGTTCTCACATCCAGGGATTTGTTTGATTACACTTATAGGCTTACCAATTTTTCTGTGCAAAAATTGTTCAGAGTATTTCTACAATATTGATTTTATAATGCTAGTGAATTTAAATTATCTCAAAGAATCTTGTTCATGCTTTTCTATAAGGTAGACACTGTAAGTGCCATAAACCTTTTACTGACTCAAAAAGGCAGGGAGAGTGAAATGCAACAGTAAATTCAAGGTGATAAAACGTGTTTGCAGCAGAATAAGTAATTTAACTTTTCTGTTTACTCTGTGAGGATGTGCTCCAAAAGTCATATTATAGCTAGAAAAAGTCTGTTAGATTGATTATATTGCACCTGACCAGGGTTCATCCAACTGCATGTATTGTCTTCTAATTTGATGCATGAAATTAATGAAACAGAAACAAGGTCATCTCAAATCAAAAAGACTGATCTGTGCACAGAAAAGAAAGCAACATCTAATCTAAAAAGTTGAATTGTTAGCAAGGGGCTGGAGCCTGAAATTATGTGTACACAAGAGAGAGACTGCAGTTAGCTGGAAGGAAAAGCAGTAATAAAAAAAAAAAAGAAAAAAAGAAATAAAAAGGCAAACCCAACATTTTTCATTTCTTCACGATTACTATCACAATCTGGAAATGATCAGCATGATGTTTGCATCACTAACAAAACACATAATTCCAATTCTGTAGTGTTAAACATAGTGCCAAGGAAGACAATTTTGTGCCAAACTTTCTATAACACCTGGTGTTAGGAAAATACGCTTTCTATTCCTCTGCTCTTTTATTAAAATAAGACATTTTGGGACTTGTTCTCCGGAAAGTATGCCATCCTTTCAATTCTGCATGAGTGTTCCATCCCTTTAGGAAGAAATACACAGTACATAGAGCCAAACACCATCACTAATCATGCACTTCCTCTAAGACATCAAGATGACCTCAAGGTGACTCCCATTCCACTGGCTGTGAAAAGCACCTCACTCATGTCAGGATCCATGACCTTGAGTCCTACTGAGGTGTAATTACTCATGCACAATTAGGTTTGTTTGGTTTAACTCATTTCACTGGACAAGGACATGTGACACTCACATAAACAGGTCCTGATCTAACTGCTGGCCTGAATTCAACACCCAGAAACATTAAAATTCAGAACAACACCTCTTCATTTATTCATGTGTCTCCATCATTCTGCTCTGAGCCAGAACAAAAATCAGTGCTGTTAAAGAACTAATATCCTTAGTATCCTATTTTTAAGTAACCATTTTCAGCAGCATATCTTCAAACAGTACTTAAAGTAGTTTGGGTCTACCAGGATCTCTCCTAGATGCAGAAATATGTATCTGTGGGCAGGAAATTATGTGCCTAAGATCACACAGTTACAAGCCACTACTTTCAAACCAGAGATCTCTATAATACTCTGCCACAGTAGTGGTAGGCTGACTGTGGCCAGCTGCCAGCTGCCCACCCTGACACTCTCCCACTCCCTCTACTCAACAGGACAGATGAAGAAAATAGGCTGGAAAAGGTCTTGGGTAGAGATAAAGACAGGGATATCCCTCAGAAGTTACCATCATGGGCAGAACAGACATGACTTGGGGGAAAAATATTCTATTGCAAATTAAAATAATTTTTGGCAGTGAGAAACCACAAGCCCATGCTGAGTTTTGACTCTTCACTCCTGACTCCTCTCCATTCAATGGGATACAGAACTATATTATATGTCTCTGTTGTCAGACAGTTGATGCCTTAGGTTTTAACTTTTATTTTTTTCAAATCCTTCACTGCTCAGTGTGTAACTCTGAGGTTTCTTGTAGCCTGTTAATTTCTGCTCTGTTGTGCTGAGGAGTCATAACAAAGCCTCTCCGGGGCTGCTCTCCAAGGACACCCAGACTGTCCTAGGCCCAAAAAGTATAAATCAAAGAGCCTCTAAGGGAGGCAAGCTGAGGGGAATTACATCATTAAACTGAAGCTTTAATTGGAGAATTAACCCTGAGATGCAAATGAACCAAACCTATAAAGGTGTAAAGAACTTGTGACCTGTTGTCCATCTTGGGGTCCGTCTGGGCAGCAGCCTCTGGTTCCCCAGGGGTACCTTTGAAGGCCTTTCAAATAAATAGCCACCTTTATTCTCTTCTCCTGTCTGGTCTCTGTTTCTAGGAGGCCTCTCAAAGCATCACAGTCACTGTGTTTTGGCTGAGGAAGCCCTGAGGGACAGCCCTGTCTGCTTCAGGGCCAGATCCAGATTTCCAGACACAGGCTCTTCCCTACCAAAAACTACATTTGACATAAAGGCTGATGGTATAACTTCTTGTTAGGGTAATAACAACCTTTGAACTCTGGATTTCTCACCCAGATATAGTTCGATGAGACAGACAGAAAATGTCAGAGGAAAGAAATAATTACTGTATCATGATACTTTTCATGTGTCATTCTCTAAGTGGCTTTACACATCCCGACCCGTCTCCTTGAATATCCCATAATCAGCTTGCTTTTTCCTGTGGTGCATGTGGGAAATTTATTACTTCCCTTCTTGATCAGCTACAAAACTCTGGTTGAGGCCTCTAAAGACTTTAGTCATTTGTTCAATGGTTCCTCACCTAATGACCTGATGGCTCAGGCTTTTGCTGGTGTATATTATCTTATTTTCCTGAGGGCTTGTGTATCTAGGTGTTTAATTTATTATTTTTCCTGCCTCTTATCTTTGTCTGCTATCTTTTGTCTCTGATGCTGATAGCTGTTAGTCAGATGTCCTTAGATTCTATGTATATTTGCATCAGCCAGTGCCTGGATTAAAGAGTATGAATTAAAAAGAAAAAGACAGAGAGTACAGAGCAGACCTGAAATCTTGCTGAAGACTTTGGCTCCAGGGGCTCAGCTCAACATCTGAATCCTGAATTTCAGTTTACAAGAGGTGTCAAGCCTCCTTCCTCTCTATGTTTACCAGCTATTTATAAACATCACAGCAAAGACCAAGGCTGTGTGGAAATGAATGTGCTGTGTATTTGGTCTGCTGTGAGCTGTAGAAACTTCAGTAAGAGCTAGTTTTGATCTCATGACATTGACAACAAAACTACTCAATAACAAAATAATAGTACTTCTGTTTTATGGCTAAGGGTCTGGGACACAGACACTGAATGGCTAATCCTAAATCACACAGAAATTTTATGAGAGGCTGAGGATTGGACCTTCCTTCCTCAAGTCTCAACCTAGTAATGCAGGCACATCAAAAAATCACGAAATTCACCTTTGGAACTTTTCCCAAATACACAGGTACCAAGATAAAAGATGAAACCAGTGTTCTTTCCAAGATGTTCATCAGCTTCCTAAGGTTTACCAAGATTTTGTTATACTTTCAGAGTTCAAAAGGGTTTTCAAAGCTTCCAATCACAGACAAATTCTTCTCCTTGTTCCTAGAACAGACTTAAGGGCACTTTTGCACCATTTTATGCTCCAGTGAGAAGATTTCACCCAGATCTAGTTCAGTAAGACAGACAGAAAATGTCAGAGGAAAGAAATAAAGAGCACAACTGGAAAGTCTTAATGTAGTTTATACAGCACAGTGATCTGTTCCTTTGTCCTTACATTCAGCTCAGAGCAATATGAAAATGGTGGATAATAAATCAAACTTCTAGTGGAAAAACAAACTGCCTGGGAAGTCATTGTCAATAATTGTGATGTAATCCACAGTCTACCACGTGATTTTTTCAGAGATTTCAATCCTATCAATGATCCCCCATGAACTTTGTGTAAAATATAAGTGTTGCTGCTAATCTGCATTTTTGTTTTGCTGACTATAAAACATTAAAAACTCACAACAGTAATTGATTGCAGCACATTTAAAAATATGTTAAAAAAACTTTGGAACAGTATTGCTTTGTTGCTAAGTGATTATTCCTGAATAGATGTTGGCAAAGCCAATACAAGCAGTAAACCCAAATGTGGCTTGAGTTTCTAAAATCTCCATTTCTTTATAAAAAATAATTTTCTTGTTGAAAAACTATTGAATAGAAACTTTGAATTTTAATGGTGCCTGGACTACAGGTTTCTGAATTGGTAGTTGTTTTATCTGAAGAAGGAGAAGAGAGTGAGAAGAAAGGAGCAGCAGAAATAATGTGTGATGAAGAGACTGCAACCCCCCTTCCCTGTTCCCCTGTTCTTCTTAGTGAAGGAGTAATCTTTGGGAATCAATTTTATCCAAACAAGAACTAGAAATACTCTATGTTTTAATCATGTAGTAATTTTCATGTCTCCTTTTTAACCCAATTAGGGTTCTTTTTTTTCAGTTTTATCTTATTTTTTTAATTATCCAGAATTGGCATGCTTGTTTTGGTGGCGTTTGTAAAATCCTTATAATCATAACATTTGGCACAATACATTTAAAGACAGGTGCATGCTCACTGATATGTGGAGGAAAATATCCCTTTCAAAGTCCACAATAAAAATCCAAAATTTAACTAGTTTTTACCAGGAGACAAACATTCAAATTCATATCCTTTCTACAGAATATTTAAAATAATAAAAATATAATTTCTTAAGTCAATCAGTTGTTGCTACAATTTCAGTATCATATTCCTGAACAGAGTAGAAAACCGCACAAAGAAACAAACAAAAAATTGTAGTTTGTAATGAAGGGATAGACATCTTGCTAGAAATATTTGATTATTGTTTCATGCTCTAACTGCTGTTCTCGTTCTTTGCAGGTGCAGGTGCTCCTGTTACCAGTTAGTAGTTGGTTTATGGCTAAAATGCTTTAGTTTATGCCATTAGGAATGGATAAAAACTGTTATCAACTCAGAGGCAGGCCATAACTCAAATTTCAGGCATCTACATGTAGTTATCTCTAGTGGGTCACTAAGCTGCAGGCATCAAAAAACGAGAATGGAATCAATACCTCCAGTATGAAACCAGCTGGGAGATACTTTAACCTGGATTGCTCAATGCCTGTTCCAAAACCAGCCTCATTTTTGTGAATGAAATGTTTCTTTGTAGCTTTAAAGGAAGCTGAATCAAGCCTCCCATTCTGTTTATAGACTAGTGCAGAAACCCTTCTCTTCAGATAGATATTCTGAGTGCCTTTACAGGCCTATAACAGAGTGGGGTGATTACACTTGATTACATTTCCATACTTTAAAATCAAACTTGGAGTGTGCCCTGGTTTGAGACATCACTCCTTCAAAATAATTTTATCCAGGACATTTATACACTACCCTGAGAAGTGTGAGTTATTCCCTATCCTGTTCTTTTTTTTTCTTTTTTTCCCCTGGGGACAAATGATGAGGAAGCAGAGCCAAGCTGAGAAGAGTAAACACCTGCTTCTGAAGAATTTAGGGCATGCTCATCCTTTCTCTTCTGTTCCTCTCTGTCATGGTGCAAAGAAACCATGAGCTACCCCAGCTCTCATCTAGTAATGCTTTTACTCATTAACCTTGGGGTAAATAAATGGCTGCATGCTGACTAGGGTATAAGAAACTGAGGTCTTTCTTGATATTAAACCTTTAGTTTTCAGCTTGAAAATGTTTTCTTTCCCTGTTGACCCTTCATAGTTTTCCAGTTTCTCAAGGTAAAAGACTAAAATAAAAAGTAAAAAATGTCATTCTTCTGTTGCTTGGGGAAATTTAAAACGCAGCTTAATTCTGGAGCTGTGGTTCATGTCCAGAGCTTTTTGATAATATGGTCTATAACCAAGGGAATTGCTTAATTCTGTTCAGTTTGCTCATCTCCACTCACACCCATAATGAGTTCCTGCATAAATTAAATGATAATTAATTGTGTGACATTTCAGACCACGTGTTGTGGATTTTAGAGTTAAGATTTCCTGATGGAATCCAATCCATGGGTTTAGTTTCTCCTTGTTTACTATAACAGTTTTCCAAGTTTTTTCACACTGAAGAGTTTGCAGTGTGGTCCCATGCATAATAATCAGATCAGGGTAAAGTTACATAACAAGAAAGAACTTCACTTTCATCCTCTCTAGGTAATAGATGAGCAAGTCAGACAGGAAATCAGTCTGCTTTCAAACAGGGTATATTAAAAAATTTATGATGCAACGATATCTTGTACTCCCTGGGTTTAGAGGAAAAAGCGTGGTTTGATAAAGAGCCATCCTATACCCAAAGCAAAATGGTAACACAATTGCAAGTGTACAACATGAAAAAGAACCAGTGACAATACCAATACTGTGATTAATCATTCTGTTGAGGACAGCTATTTATCAAGAGATGAATTTCTCAGCAACTGTGGCTCACATGGCTTGAACTTAAAGAACCCTGAATGATCCTTGAAGGATAAAGGAAATGTTAAATTTTCACACAAGTAACACGAGCCTTTGCTTTCCTGGGTCAGGAGGAAAATATGGAACTACCGCTCAGGCCATGATGGTTCAGCTTGTGCTTGTTGCAACAAATCACAGAAGAAGCAACAGGAGAATAAAGAAGAAAGGTCTCTCTCAGCTTCCTCTCCAGTTCTCTAAATGTAAGTGTCCCAAGGAGGAATGACTCTTCCTGGAGAAGACAACCTGGCTGCCACCCCCTTCCTGCAGTGGTGTTGGGCTGGTTTTGTTTGGGATCATTTTCTTCCTGGTAGTTGGTGTGGGCTGTGTTTTAGATTTGTGATGCCAACAGTTGATATCAGAGGGATGTTTACATCATTGCAGAGAAGGGTTGTGGACTTTTCTGGTCCTCACTCCACCCCACCGGTGAGGGGGCTGGAGGTGCACAAGAAGTGGCAAGGGGACACAGCTGTGAGAGCTGATCCCAGCTGACCCAAGGGACACCTGAGACCACACAGGGCCATGTTCAGCATATAAAGCTGGGGGAAGAAGGAAAGGGGGATGTTCATAGGGATGGTATTTGTCTTCCCAAGTCCCAGCTGGGTGTAATGGAGCCCTGCTGAGCACCTGCCTGCCCATGGGAAGTGATTAATGGATTCCTTGTGTTGCTTTGCTTGTGTGCACAGATTTTATTTTACCTACTGATTCTAAGCAACGAGTTTTCTCACTTTTATTCTTCTGATTCTTTCCCTGTCCCACCCAGAGGAGAGAGTGAGTGTCTGTGCAGGGCTTGGTTGCCAGATGGAGTTTAACCGCAGTGGGTATTCTTCACCCGCCTTCACACAGGGTCCTTGCAGAGCTGTCCTAAGGCAAAGAAGAGCTCCCAGGACATTCACCTCTTTCCATGTAGGCAGGAGATGGATTAACAGGCATGGAGCCCAACTCATCTTCTCAAACCACCCCCAAGTTTCCTACAAATCAGAAGTATCAAAGGAGGGCTGCAGAAGTTGCTGCCTGAGACAACCTTCCTGGCAGAGGTGTTAGCTCAAAGCCAGCACCAGCCCTGATGACTGGAGCCTCCTCCACGGCTGGTATTACTGAGGGGAGGACTCTCATGTGTGGGTAATTGTGTGGGCACAGTTTCCCACTGGGGAGGGGCAGTGGGGAAATTCTTGTCGTGCCAGCACACCCATTTATGCATCTGGAATTCAGGACACTTTTCCCCTGGCTTCAGTGAGGAAAAGAAGACGCACTGTGTGCTGAGGGAAGTTTGCCCTGCTGACATTGTAGCTCTCCATCTGTTCTGCAGGCAGAGTGAAAACTTCGATGTCAAGAGCAGTGACATTAACAAAAAGTGTACTTTTTCCTCTCTTTTTCAGAAAAAAAACCCCATAAAATTAGGAGAATCAGAAAGAAGCGGATAAAAGTGCATAACTTTCCACAGGCACTTCTCCTCTGAAGAGAGAAAACAGTCTGGGTGGATGCTGAGTTGAAAGAATTCAAGAGTGAATATGTCAGTTAACAGTGATTTGGCTTGAATGATACCTTCCCAGAGGAAAGAGGTAACTCATAAAACTTTCCTTCTGGAAGCTCTCAGATTCCAGCTAATTAATTGCAGTGAGGTATCTTTTAAACTAGAGGTGTGCCAAGGCAGATCCAGTTGCTTCTGAATCACTGTTGCCAAGACTTTTTATTATTACTTTAAAGACCATCTCCATATATCAATGCAAAAATCCTTGGCAGCATAAAGATAATGCAGAAATGCAGCAGTTTATTTATGAGAAACAGTATCTCAATAAAGATAAGATGGGGAGGGAGCACGGGAAACCACATCTTGCTGTGAAGCTTTTGAACTTGAGCACCTTGGATAAAGCTCTGTGCCTTGCAGGCTCTGGGGCTGGTGAGCACTGCAGCTGCTTTTCCAGATGAACAGTTTGGGGAGACCACATCATTCCCCTCTTTAAATCTATCCCTGTACAGGTGTTTAGGGCCTTCCTCCCTACAGCCATACTGACCTGGATGGGAGAGTGTTGCTCCTTCCTGTACCTTCTTTCCTTGACATGACATCCCTTGTGCTGGGACCTGTCCTCTAGTGAAAGTTTGCTTTTGTGGTGTACTCCTGGGGTTTTTCAATGCAGTCTGGGCACAACAGTCTATTGACTGAGCAGGAGGGAGCTCTGTAGGCTCCAGGAGTCACACTGGGGCTGTGAGATGCTACAGGGAGGGCAAAGATCATTGGAGTTTCTTTCCAAGCAAAATGCAAACTGATGTGTTTGACTTTGCTCTCTCATGGAAATTCCCCCAAATACCCCAGCTGACTTGTACTTATTACAAAGTAAATAAATTCTCCTCAATAACCTTCAGCTTTGTTCCTGGTCATGAAGCGGGAGTAGGTGGGACACACTGTTATACGTAAACTAATAAATAAAGATAATCTCATTGCAGCTTATTAACACCAGTTAAGAAAGCTGCATAGACAAGGACATTTGTTTTTTAACTAGCAGGAGCAGGTGATGACAAAAGCCTCACAGAAAATCCTGCCAAAGCAAACAAAAGTCTATATTGCTGTTTGTTTCTTTTTGTTTCTCACTGCTATTTTAACCTGTGATAAGACCACAGCTTTTCTCATGATGGGTGATTGACCTAGATTAACCCTTACCAGATTTCTGGATCATATAGAGGATGTTCAAATATGAGGGTGACAGCAAACCTCAGAAAAACCTTGATTTTCACCTGGTAATTCATGTGCAATACTGCATGAAAGATTGAAGTCTGTGGCAAACAGTTTTGTTTTGACATTGTATCCCTCTCCAAAAAAATGAAAACTAAGAAAAAAAAAAAAAAAGTGTGCAATGACCTATATAAGCTGTATTTTATTATGCTTAAACATGAAAAGCAAAGTGGAATGTCCATGTTTATATCCCTGAGCCCCACAGAGCCGCAGATGGAGGTTGCCACTTTGAATTTTTAAATGAACATTGTTCCCTAAAAAGTGCAGAGGAATAATAGGTATCAGAAAACTTGCTCAACTATTAATCGTGTCATTCTGTTAGAAAGATGTAGGAAAAAGATGTAATAATGATTATCACAAAGTGGGAGAATAAGGTGGAAAAATAAACTACAATTTCAAAGCCATAAAGCACTTGGGAGGCAGTTTTTCATCCACCTTTTTCTTTGTCTGACTTTTGCACATAAGAGCAGAGAGCTCTCAATAGAAAGACAGTTTGAAAAGATTGATGAGAGCTAACAGGACCTGATTTTTCTTTTACAAATGACTGTGCATTTTGATTTAATATTCAGGCTTATTAAATGCAAGGGTGTAAAACTTTCAGTTCTGATTCAAGACAGAGACCAGAAAAATGATTCTGCAAGAGCTCTGAGGCAGGGATTTTACAGCTGGAGGTGATTACTCTCAGCCTCACCATGACCTCCCATGCTCACACTGTTTCCTGAGGTAGATGCCTTCTTGGGGGACAGCTAAAGGGGTTTCCTTTCCTGCTTAACTACTAGAGTTCACAGGCAAGAAGTGGTCCTGATTTCCTTTAAAACACCAGTTTATAATTTGCAGAGGTGTGGCGACTGTTGCAAGAGCAGATGAGGCAATTCTGCAGATTTAATTTAAAAAGGGGGTCAAAATAATAACTGGGGCCAGGAAATACCACTACTCTCCTCAGTTAAGCTGAATTCCTTCATAACATGAGGAGAGAAATTTGCCCTTATTCAAGACACTTAAATGTGTGCTTACATTAAAAATGTGATTAAACTCCACTGATTATAATAGAATTTAAAAGCATATTTAAATATTAGGAAATGTGGATGTGATTTCACAGAACCTCTGCTGTCTTGAGTTAGAGTCTAAGCCAACTAAGACAACCAGCTGATTCTGAATTCACTGAAGTCAAGAATACATTTTTATTGTTACTGATAAAGAGCACCAAATTTGTATGATGTAAATGCTCCATAAGCTGTCCCACGAGTTTATTCCTCCTATGGAATACAAATCTCTTGATAAGGGATAAAGTCTGTTATATTCCATCATCTGTCTACAATCATGATAACACAACAACACTCTTCAAATAAAGCAAGCACTTAAGATTTTACTTAATTAGTAAGTTCTGACTTTGAATATTATTTCAGGGGATCCCATGATCAGTGAATTACATCATGGGGGTAAAGCTGTGGTTGATATTTAGAGGTTTAAGCCGCAGCACATCGACAACAGCAAGTTCAGCCTCGGACTGAGTGTGTGTGTCCACACCAACACCACAGCTGGGCTCCCAGGCATGTCTGTAAACAGAGCCAGACCCAGCCAGCTCCTGTTTAACACTGCAACTTCAGAGCAAAGGAGAGTCCTAAGCCCTCAAGCACCAGCCCAAGTGACTCCTTTTTGTGACACAGTCAATAAATATGCAGCACCATCTTGCAGAACTATTAAACAAAGTCTTTCAACGGGACACCTTCTGCACATTGTTGTGACAGCAGCATCTCTTTATTAAGGCTGCTTAAGTAAATGTGGCATAGCTATGTGCTTCTCTTTCTTCCACCTTGGGGCATGTTCAGTTTCTTATCTGAATGAATTTAGACCCATTTTCTGACAAATTCATGGAGTTCTAGCTATTGCCTAAATTTTCCAAATATTCCTATTTGCTTCTTATTGTAATGTCTCTGTGATTCCTTGTTTCCCCCTGATTCTGAAGTGCTCATACTGAGCTCTCTCCTTTTATCTATTTTCTTGGGAGTTATTTATATCTATATTATGGTTTATAGCCCTGCAGGCAGTCTCTTCAGTCTGCCTAGGAGAATTGCCATAGCAAATTTTGAGAGCTTCTCACCAATATCGATAGCAAATTCTCTTTTGAACAGATTCTCTTGTGAGTCTTCTGAAATCAAAGCTCTAGCTGAGGGTCAAAAGGAGATGTGCTTTCTGATCTTTGCTCAAATTGCTACTAGGCTCAGGAATCTAAGGGGGAGGTCATCTATGGTGTGTCACTTATATACTGAAAATCTTCTGAGACTTGCTCTTTAGGCACAATTGACCAGAGACCGTGTCTCAATTTCTGAATCTGATAATGTTTAGTCCATTTATCAAAACTTGATGTTTGTCCTTGATGATCTGCATGATCCCAGTGAAGTTCTGTCCTTGTCAGAGGGATGTGTGTCTTGAAGGCTGATCTAAGCGGGGTGGGAGTTCTCGACTGGTATAAGAGTTATAACTGGTCACTCTGGTTTTCACTTAGTATGGACTGAAAATAGTAAAGAAGTTACTCCTGGGAATGACTTTCTCATGGATACCTAAACCACAGGAAGACAAATGGTTGCATTCTTATACCAGTGAGAAATGGTGCTCATATTTCCCCTCTGGACAGTGAGGGCAATGGAGCTTTGTAGTGGCAAACATTTGGATCAGGGCTGCCAGAAATCTCCTTGTCCTTTTCTGGTCCATGTGCTTGGCCTGATGGGCTGGGCTTTGTGCACAGTCGCAATCCTATTATTCAGGATAGCAGGTGTGGATTTTGCAGTGCTAAAGGGTTTGAGGTCCACAGCTCATCTGTTAAATCAGGAAAAAACACAATGTAGTATCTCAGTCCCCAGCAGCCCTGAGACACGGGACTGCAGTGTTTTACAAGCATCTTTTGTGCACCACAGCAATTTTCTCATGATTTTCTCACTTGAATTCCCAGCCTATTGTAACAGCTGCGTTACAGGAGGAATGACTTGGCCCTGAGGTCTCCTGTGACCACTCCTTCTCACATTGCACTTCTGCTCCCTCCCTTTGGGAAGGGAATTAAACTGGCTGCAGCTTTTATCTTCATTCCTATTCAGTTTTTAGCAGTTCCCCTTTGATGCTTCCTGCCATCTCTCTCTTTCTTGCTGTGCTTTGACGGCTCTCTACTGCAGGCACAAGTAAGATCATGCTGTGATGATCTCCCTCAAAGCAATGTCTTGCTGGTAACAGGTACCTCTGCAGTGGAAGCTGGCAGTGCACTGCTGTAGGGAGACAATATGCTCCTCTCTGCCTTTTCAGATTCATCCCCTCTCGGGACTCACGAGGGCACCCCTCTTGACCAGAAATGTCAAACCACAGTTTGAAGCTGGCAGCAGATAAACTCTGACAGGGTTCAAATCCACAAGCCCTGAGAGCAGTGGCTTGCATTGATGTGCTTCCTAAAGGTCTGCATCTGCATTATGAGTGCTGCTGATCCTTTGCTTAAAAGTTTGGTTTTAAAAAGGTACCACAGTGAAACACAGGGAGGGGGGCATTATCCCATTTCTGAGTTTCTGAAACTCTTACAACCTAAATGGATTATCTCTTCTCCTGAGAGATGAAACATCTAAAAAAAAAAAAAATGGAGGTTCTCTATTTATACGCAGAAAAACAAAATAATTGAGAAGGAATACATATAGCTTAAAAAAATTAAGATTGAGGAGCTGAAAAGGTTACAAGTGCAAGAAGTGACTGGGTCTCACAGTGAACAGAAAGAACAACGCTCAAAACACAAGATGGGAGAAAAATTTCTCATGCCTTCTGTTTATTCCCAGGAAAATACAGTTCCACATTTAAACTCAGCAAACACCATGAGCTGTAAAAGAATGAAGCATTATTCTGCTCTCAAGGGCTGAGCATTGTCAAGATAGAAAGGTCACAGGGCCAAGGAACAGCCAGAAAAGGTACATTGTCAACACATGAACTTGAGGGCACTCCTGAGTTACATCCTTAGCTCTGAAATAAGGAGAAAAAAAAAAGTTACATCCCTCTTTCATAGTATACAAAATAAAATGGATGGAGTCGAAGAACCTCCCTCCTCCAAGTCCTAGTCTTTAGCAACCAAAAATAAAAGGAGAGAGAGCAGTCCAATGAACTAAATCCCAGCAGTATTGTACAGTCTTTGCACATGTACACAGCTGAAGTGAAAACTGCTTTAGAGGTCGGGCTTGAAAATTTGGGGCGTTTCCAAGTAGACTGAATCATAAGGAAAGTGTTAAAGTTTGTGCTGGTGGTTATTTTTCAGCCAGGCACCTGTTCAGACTGCCAAGAAAGGTATGGGAGCCTCATCCTGGCTTTGAAGAACAAAATACAGAGAACTGTCTGCTGGAAAAGGCACACGTAAGGTCTACGATTTTTATTTCATTAAGAGAGTAAGACACAGGAGGGAGGATCTTATTTCTGCTACAATATATTTACTTTTGAGAGAAAAGTAACTATCAGAGGAAGAACTGGAGTAGGCCTGAGTCAAGTGGAAATACAAAGTCATTCATTTTTAATATTTAGAAACATCCTCTTCAGGTGTAGGCTACATTCTGGCGTCTTTTTAGTGAAGAGGCCTGCACATGAGTGACCCCTGCAGAGGCAGGATCTAAACTTCAGTGTCTCATTATAAGAAAATTATAGTGAAAACTGATTTCAACATAGACATCTGCCTATGTTTAAGAAACTCGAGGAAATATGCATGAAGCATTTATCTGACATTAATATAAGCTGCACAAAGGAACATATGAAAATAATAAAAAAAAAAATCTACCCCATCCCCTGAACTTTAATAGTTTTGAAATTGTTTTGGCTGCTCCTTGTTAAAGTATGCCTACATGCATATGATCAGAGATATAAAAATAAAATTGTTCTGCTCTGACACCTACCAACTCTCACTTTTAGTAATCAGTTCACGATATTGGCATCCATACGGCTGTGGGGGGACTGGGGGAGAGTATTTCACTTCAGGCCAGCCTGTTGCTGTGAGATCCCTTTAAAAACACCTTCCTGAAGAGCAGAGAGCTGCTACTTAAGACCAAACCACTCCACTGCTAAAATGATGCATGCATTCTAATTAGATATGCTTGCAGACAAGATTGGTTTTTAACACACAATTTTTTTTTAACATGGAAATTCTTTGTTTGATGTCCTTAAACGTTTCTGCAAAAGTTCCTTTGTGGGGAGTATTTTAAATGCAAGGGAAGCCAGGAGCTTGCACACCAACAACTCATTGCTGCAGACACAGACAATTTTCCTTTGCACTCTGAACTACCACAATTCCCTTACAAAGGAATTATATTTCATGCAAAAGCAGGGAAAATACTGAAAGAGCTAGTGCAGCATCTTTCTGCTTCCTTTCAACATCTTTTTTTCCTTTAAGCTATTTTTTGTTTCTAGTTTTTAAGTCTGGCTGAAGAATAGAAAGAGGTGCAGCAAAGGTGTTTCCTTTCATTCTACACAAAATGATAAGCTTGATATGCTGCTTTATAGAAATGTTCCAGATGTAACCTGGTCTTAATATTTATAAGAATTATCAACCTGATGCTAATATAGCACTGCTCTTCTTAAAGATGCAACAAAGCACAATCCTCGAGGCAAAAACTATGAAATAAATATTTTTTGAGATAGCACTCTTCTTCACTTTGCATAAATTTAACACTGCTCTCTGTACAATATGTGTTCTTTTCCCTAACTCCCCACAGACATAAATAGCTCTGGTGAGATGTCATGAAAGTAACAGAAGCTTTGGAAAACACCACACATTAAGGATGCTGAATTAAATTTTCTGCTTTTGTTTTGGATGGCCTACTTACTCTTCAAAGCCTTGCCATGTCATGACGCAGAGTGGGGATGAAGGAACTATTAGACTATATTTAGCCACGTACTAGACCTCAGCTATAAACACCCAACAAACAATATTAATGTGAGCCTTGAGCTGTCTATAAACAAAAATAATGACATGGAGCAGTCACCTCTATTCAGAAGAAGAGTTTGTACCAGTGGTCCTGCCTCCAGGTACTGGGATGAGATTGCTGTTTTATGAGTTGATAAGTACAGAGGGAACAGGTGCCTGCAGAGATCTGCCTGGAATAGCTGTTCTAGAGAGGTCACCTCCTGGAGACCTTGTGCTTCTTACCTGAAACTCTCCTTTGTTTCTTAAGGACATTGCCTATTTCTAATGTAAAATGCATTCATAAATTGGGCACATGATAAATGTTTTATCCAGATGGAAATGCAAAGTGTACAGGAAGAGTAATAATCCTGGACAAAATTTTAAAGTTACACATTATTGGCCAATTTTATAGAAGTTCATGCTCTCAGTGAGGGTTACCAACCCTTCCTGATATTCTCCTTTTTCCACTTTGCATCTCTAAATTATATTCTGCCACAGATTCATGAGTCATAAACGATTTACCTCTCAGAGTTCAGTGTCTTCCCACATTTCCTTGGATCATCCCCTCAGCTGGTCAACTGCTGACCCATCCCTAAAGCACCTAAAGTTTGGGGATCCTTTGGGCTTTCAGACTGGGCCCAGACACTGCTGAAGTTCAGGTGAACCCTGAAACCCCACCAAACCTCTTCCAGTGACTCCAGCAGGGAAGTGCCTTGGACTGCAGTCCAGGTTTCTGCTTCTTCCACAGCTGGTAGGTTTTATTCAGAAAATGAAGGCTTTCTTTGCCTCTCCACATCTGGGCTCAATGTACTACATGTTCAAACTCAAGGAGGGGAGCAGATTCCCAACATATTTTTTAATCCATGATCTCTCCTTGACTGAATCATCTGCACATTTTTTCAGCCCTTTCCCCAAATCCTGCTACTTTCTTGTCATTCTCTTACCCTTCATAAGAAAGAAGCACAAGAGCAGCATCCTCTACTGCTCCCACCAACAGCAATTTTTCTCTGATTTCTAGTTAACAATCCATTTATGATGATTAGCAGTATTTTATTTACACTAGATAATAAGCATTAATGTTCTCATCTCTTAGAAAACAAAGGAAGCTGAGGAAATTATAAGGGTTTGAGGCTTTAACAGTGAACATAGAGCAGCAGGGCAATGCATTCTCTCAGTTTCAGTTTCTACATTGCTAAAGGCCTGAAGAATTATTTTAATGTTCTTTTAGACAAACATTTAGAGAATGCTTGTATGACAAATTACTGCTTCCAAGTCCCACTATCCCTTCACTGAACCGTAAAGAGTTTGTACAGATGCAGGTGCACAGCTCCAGGGTAGGAAACTCATAAAAATGATCAGAGGCTGAATTCTTGACTTGTAGGTAAGAAAAGCTGTGTTAATGTCACAGTTTGAATCACTGTCCCTAAAATGGACTGATCCATAAATTTGGTGTCTGATTTCATGACCTTAGTTCACAATTGGTCTCCATTTTGATAAAATCAAACTGAAATATATTCCCATTCAATGCCATTAATACATTTGTGCTGATTTGGGACAGATGTTTATGTAACATCCAGTTTTACTTTTCTTGGCAAGAGTTTGGCATTCAGACCTCAGTGCCTTGGCTTCAGTGGTCACTTCACTCTTTACTGTGAAGCAGGGCCAACTCTCATTTCCCAGTGTTTCCCAGGGCGTGGTGCTTCAAACAGGGGACTGCAGGAAGGGAGAGAGAAATGTTGCAGTAAGTGAGAAACGTCATAACACAGACATCCTAATTTTAGTATCGCTGATAAATTTCTAAATTATGAAGCTTGTAACTTTAAATAGACCATTCCAGACTGTGTAATCAACTTACATTTGATTAAATATTTTCTACTTTGACTTAGTCTTATCATCAAACACTCTTCTTAGTTCACAAAAATAGTGGAGGCTCAGCTCACCTGTATGGGAGGAAACAGTGAATTTGGGCAGTTGGAACAAAACTTCTTGATTTGATTTCTCTTAAAAGTAACATAAAATTAACAAAAAAGCTCAAGAAAAAATCCAAACTTAATGGGCTGATCCAGGGTTACTAAGCTTAACTGGCAAAAGTAGCTTAAGACATTTTTGAAAAGTTTACCTTGTTGAATTAAGAAAAAACCTCATTAATTCTGAAAATTCCTGCTGAATTATGACATGAAACCTCCAAGAGGCTCAACATGGAACTTCACAGATTTAAATGACTTGAGACTGGATACTAATGAGCAGACCCAGAAGTATTAGTCTGTAGCAAATAAAATAATTTCTTATTAATCTGGTTTTGAATAATAGACTGTGGGGGAGAATTGTCACTTGTAGAAAAAATACAACTTTTTAGAGTTTTCTTAATGAAATTGACATAAAATAAATATCTTTTCCTTATCTTGGCATATCTTTTTTTTTTTTTCAAATGGTAACATATCTGTTTAGGTTTTTTTAATTCTCTATCTTTTTTTCTTTGGCTACAACTGTTAACAAAATGCACTGCAAGTTTAGAAATAAATATTCTTAAAATCCTCTTTTCAGTGATTTATGAATTAATAACGTGGAACTCAAACAGCAGGTATGAAGCTAGACAAAGTATATTTATTTATGGTTTGATGTTGAATTTAATAATTGTAAAAAGTAATTTGAGTCAAAATGAAAAAGAAATGTGATCATCTTGGGTTCTGGAAAAACAAAAGTGATATCAAAAATCTTTTTTATTTTAATTTAAAACTTTTTATATCATAGTTCTTATATGCTGCACAATGTTTTTTTTTTTTTTTCTAGATGTACTAGTCAGTAAAACAAAAGATTTATTCTTTATGAGATTTTACTGCTTATCTCCTTAAATCATTATTGCTAGAAAAGGTATGGATGGAAAATAAAACTTTGCATTTTACAATGTAACATGCTTAAAAAACCCCAACAAAACAGTACAAAATTCAACAAGCATTTGTGAATTATTTTCTCTCTCTCTTACCAAAACCTCAATTTTCCAGCAAATTCCTGGTTCTATTCTGTGCTTATCAGCATTAAAATCTGAAGAGCTGAGAATCTTCATGCTTCAGTGAGATGCACTTCTGGCTGTGCTCAAGGAGAATTTGCCCTCAGTGCAGGAGCCACCACGGTGCTGGCACTGCCAGAATCCCAGCTCTCCTCCCACTCCCTCCTGGGCCCGCTGCTTCCCCCGCCAGGACCCATGAAACCACCTCGCAGCTCCTGTCATTTCAGGCAGATCATAATTACAGCCTAAGTAAACTGACTTTACAAGTCATGACAACATTTAATTCAGTCCATTAATCCACCCCTAACTGTTCCACAGTTCTACGGAAAAACTCACAGATGTCTCTAATATTTACAGCAGGATCAGTTGGAAGGTGACTGATGCATCTGATTCCCAGGAGAAGTTTCTTCTCAAAATCCTTCATATTAGAAGAGGTGCAAAGCTGCTCTTTTTTTCACATATTTCTGGGAAAGCAACAGGTAAATCTGTCTGCTCAGCCCTTCACATATTAATGTGATTTTCAGCATGAAAAAGATTCTGAGAAACTCTTGCCAAAGGCACAAAATCATCCAGTTACACTGAAAACAGCAGTCACCACAAGGTGGAGAGAGGACCAGAGATTTCCTTCAAATTATCCCAGTCAAATAAATGTGGGGTTTATGTATATTTTTACACACAAGAGTTCTTGGTGGCAGAAAGTGCCATCCTGAGATATAAGAGGGTTTGATGTAAACTTCACAGATCATTGCTTGGAGCTCTCGCCATGACACAAGGCCAAAAAACCCCACTCCAAATTCCTTGATTCTCTTCCCATGGGTACATTTCCCAATAAGACAAGGAGAGTTTTTATATTTAGAGAGTGAGGGCAGCAGACAGTGATTCTGGGGATGAAGAATTAAGGTTGAATAACAGTACGTGCATAGAAAGGCTAAGAAAAATATTTCTCCCTGCAAAGTCACACGTGATGTGTTTGTCATCACTCTGTGATCCTTCGGTGAGCAAATGTCCTTCTACATTCTGCTCTTGGTTCTCTACTCTCATAACAGTGTTTATTAACCTTGTTTTAAAGTGATTTCAGCCCTCTGGATATGCCACGGGAAGGAAATTCCTTCTGTCTCAAAGCCTTAATGCAACCTACACACATTTTCTCTTATTATATTCTCACTTCCCAACATGCTTCTAGATCCTGGACCATGCCACTGCATCTCTGTGACCCCAAGAAGATGATCTGATGAACCAACCTGCAGTCACCAGTCTGCAAGATTAGGTTTGGTGTCTTGTTCCTGTGTTTTTTCTCTTAACATAAAGAATATAAAATGGGGATATCTGGAAGATTCCAGGACCCAGCATTACAGAACCTGGCTGCAGTTCCCCCAGAGGGCTGTGAAGCCTTCTCACAGCTGGGATTTACCTGAAGAAAGCAATAAGGGCTGCTGTGTGCAGCCCAAAGCAAGTCAGGCAGTTCTGCACACTTGGTTGCGTGGCATCCCTGGTCACTGAGAGAAACTTGTGTGGAGGTCATTTGCACTTTGAAAATATCAAAATGAAAAATCATTACATGCACAAATTCCTGCCAATTTACAGCCATTTTTCTGTCCTACTACCAAGGGGCTTACCTGATTGCATAGAGCCAGAGACAAGAGACCAAATCATAAAGTTCAAAATGTTAAATTTTAGATGTTTTTATTTTCATGTAATATCACTTATATTTCAGACAAGCTGCTGTGCTGAGTCTGCTAAGAGGAGCATGAAGATGCATCAGAGAATCAGGAATCCAGACTTTAGCTTATTTCTATTTTGTATGTCTGTCTGTGGGCAGGTATATAGGCTTCAGTGTACATATCTCTCTTTTATCTGTGGTCCTTGGATTAAGAACAAGGCTTCATCCCTACTGTGAGCATTTGCTGGCACTGGTTACATGTGGAAAAGGATCCCCCTTTAGGAGCCTTCCTCTCCAGCCTCATGGGCTATCACAGCTGTGAAGAAGAGAAGTGCATTGTGTTGGTCCAGATTATACTAAAGGAGATGTAGACTATGTCAAATCAATGAGCATTCCCTTCTCCCTCCAAGATATGGTCTGCTGAACCCCAGTCCTGGCAGCTGCCCTCAAGGATGACAGTCCTTTTGAGGAAAAGACATTTTCACTTGTTTAGGATTTGGTGTTTTTTCTTTTTTTCTGTAATGATGTGTAAAAAAATTCAATGGAGGGAGGAAAAGAAAAGAGTAATTAAAACACGTAAGCGGCACCAATAATGTCTTTCAATGAGCTAAAAATACTACAGCTTTATCAAAACCCCCTGTATTGACTAATGTGCTTGCATCCTAGTTGCAAAGATTTCACAGAGACCTGTAGTATTCGAAAATGGCAATCATTCTCTATCAGCAAATTCATTACTGTTGGGCATTTACATGCAGATCATCCAGTGCAATTCATCACAGACCAGGCAGGGCCAACATCTGGAGAGAGACTCTTTACAGGAGCTGGTGGTAACAGACCAAAGGGTAATGGCTTTAAACAGAAAGAGAGCAGGTTTAGATTAGATATCAGGAAGAAATGTTTTACTGTCAGGGTGGTGAGGCCGTGGCAGAGTTTGCCCAGAGAGGTTGTGGATGGCCCATCCCTGGGAGTTGGATGGGGCTTGGAGCAATATGATCTAGTGGAAGGTGCACCTGCCCACGGCAGGGGGATGGGAAAAGAGGTCTCTTCCAACCCAAACCATTCTGTGATTCTTCATGGGGAAGAATGAGTTAAACAAAATCAGGAATTTAAGTAGCAGACTGCCATGGGGCTGACTACCAAAAGCTTGCAGTCATATTTCTACCAGGGCAAGACTGAAAAAGTAGATTTTTATTGGATCAGCAATTACAATAAAAGGCATTAAAGGTCAAAATGGATAAATATCAAGTCATACAAAGCCCATCTTTAGCTAACAGCAATTTGGAAGGTTGTGCTGTTTCAATAACAATCATACAAGAGCTGCTGAAAACATATCAGAGTTCCTGTGGAAATCCTGTATTGAAACTGCATCTTCCTAGCTATTAATAATACTACAACAAGCATCATCCTGTATCATATCAGTGGGTTTTAACTGTTCTTCATAAATATTTCTGGAGTTGGTTGAATTAGACTTCTAATGATTTCTCCATTAAATGTGGTCTGATCAATTTTTACGGCATTGCCTGAGGAATGAAATCAAACAAATGTCATGCTGGACTTGCATTTCCTCTATGGGTTTTCGAGGCATCCCTTTAAAAATATATTTTTGTTTGACAGCAGCGACATCGATTTGACAACTTGCTTTATAAAATTAGAGTTGCTTTCAAGTAAGGTAGTTATGCTGGGTGATCTGTGTGCTACTTCTGTGTTACTTGAGGCTTCAGCTCACATCCCAGTCACACGGGGCAATTTGTCATTATCTCTGCTAATGACTGTGTGAATCTGGATCAAACGGGGGAGCTGATAAGTAAACATGTTGATTTCTGAAATCAAAGAGCTTGATTTTAATATTTGTCATTAAAAAAGTGACACAGCTTCCTAAATGCTACACCGTGGCACTGCGAAAGATGAGACATATCACTTATCAAAGGTATAATTTTAAATCTAATTTGAGAGCAGAGGACATGTGGACTACCACGAGTCAGGCTAAAGGGCCTTCAGTCTAGTATCATGATCCTTAGCCTGGCAAGTAGCTCCTGCTTAGAGAAAAGAAACAGCCACTGTTGAAGTTGGTTGGAATAGCTGAATATTATATGTTCATCTATTACCAAGATATCAAGGGTCATTCTAGTTGAAAAATGAAGGGATTTTTCAAGCTATATTGTGATAAATTCAGGAAATGTAGGGCTGAGATGAAGAGGAAAAATACATTGAACTTAGCTAAAATCACCTCATTAAACCCTTGTTTCATTAGCACAGCTTGTTAAATCAGTCACTTAAGACTTAACGAAGGTCTGTGCACTGCAGCAGCTCTGGTCCTGCAGGGTTCTAGGTAGAACATCAATCAAATTATCCTGACAAACAGCAGAGAAGGCTCTAACAGCTTCCTCGTTCAGGTAACAGGTACTTCTGCTACCTGTTGTTCAGGTTCAACTGAACAGAGAGCAGGTTGTGCAGGAAACCTTTTTCAAATCTTTCAAAACCACAGAAAATGGCCAGATTTCAGAACACCTGAACAACAGCTCTGATTAATTATGATCTATGCTGAAAGAGAAATGATGGGTCAACTACCTTGTAATGGGAGCCTGTGGTGAGCCTGCAGAAGACTTATCCTTTCCCCTCTTTTGAAATACCTTTCCTTGTGTTAACTAAAATATATTAAATCCCCTTTTGATTTTATATTGTGGTCGGGAATAAGGCTGAGTAATATCAGTTTTCTGTAGATTCAGGGAATAAGAAGAGATAATTTTAAACTTTTTATCTTATCCCACCTGAGCTCTTGAACTAATCCCCAAACTTTCTGCTGGTTGAAATCATATTATTTAAGAATAATTTTTGTTTTACTTTAAAGGCATTGAGTAACCTGGAAGATGAAAGGTCAGTGATGTCAGCTATATGCTTTTTACCACAACTATGTGATACCTGAACACTTTTTAAAAAGGGGCAAATTCTTCATGAAAAAAAAAAAAAAGTGGCCCATTGAAGAACATGGAACTGCATCTACATAAAATATAATATTTTATGACCAGCAGCTTTAAAGCACAGATTACTTCAGTGTAAGTGAAGTGGGACTTCAGTGACTGAACCATTTGACACAGAGGTAGAACTAATCCAAAACTTGTATAATGTGAAGCTATTGAAAATATGTCCAAAGTGAGACAGCTTTAACACAGCATCTGGGGCTGACATTGCTTTCACCAGGCAGGGAGCCAGTTGTTTGAGAGGATTCAAAGAGTCTTGAATTGAGCCCTGTCCCCCACCATCCTCCCTGCAGTCAACAAAAAAATCCTAAGGAAAGGGTTAGAGTGAGCCATGCCACCAGCACTGAACACACAATTAACTCCAGGCTATAGGGAACTGCACACCTGAACCAGACTGTCCTGAGAAATTCTGAGTCACTTTCTTCTTCTCCACGGTTAAACAACCCCCAGCCTCACAGATGATGCAGCCTCATAGTCCTCATCCATCTTTGAACATTCATTCCCATGTTTGCCATAAACCCCATGGTTTGTGAGAAAGGAGCTGAAGGGGAGCTCTGGAGCCTGGAGAAAAAGGCTCTAAAGTTCTCCCATTTAACCTTTTTTGTGCTTTGGTGACCTTCCCTACATATTTATTATACCACCAAGAGATAAAACTCATGAGAATTATCCTGCAAACATAGAGGCCAAATCACCAGTCAGGAAGTGAAAGAAACTGAATGCTAACGATTGCTGTAATTAATAGCTACTACTACTACTGCTACTCCTTAGCTATTACTCAACTGTTCCTTAAATAGGGAAGGAGCTCCAGCAGAAGAGATGGAAATTGCAAAGATTTCCTCCAAACACAATTTCTTCCTGTTGTGGTCCAGACTCTTTCTAAGAATTAGAGATCTTAGGCAGAGGGCAGAGGTGACACAATCTCCCAAGTCTGGCATTTGTTCTAATCAATAGACTAAAAGGTAAAATGTTCTGTTCAAGTCTCCTCATCCTCTAAAATGTCTTTGCAGATGGGTCTCACAGGTAAGAGAGTGGGTGGTATAACAATGTCTTAATTGTGAATTTAAACAAAGAACAATGGTGAGATAGAGACTGATTATTCACAATGGATAAATGATGGCTGACCTTGGGCAATGTTATTACCAGAAAATGAGATTTTCTGGTCATTCAGAATTTGGTTACCCACTGAGGAGATGCTTAGCCTAAGTTCTATGATTGCAATTATGCAGCAGTTAGGCACCTAATCCCTTACATGGGTTGGGCACTAAAATGCTAAAAAATCATAAACAAAAAAATCCCGAAAAACCAACTGAACAAACTACACACACTATCAGAAAAAAAAAGCCCAACCAAGAAAAACCCCAAACAAGTGAGGCCCCTCACTCACTTGGATGTCTCTGAGATTTTCACCCCTGAAATTTGAGTTCAGTGAGCCCAGATCTCAGAGAAGATGCTCATGTGCACTGTCTTTTGATCCCAAGGTTTTCCTGCATTGCTAGAAGGAATGACTAAACATCGCCGTTAATCTACATTTGTTCCAAGGTCTGGCTTCTTCCATGTTCTATTGATATAAATCTGATTTTTCATAAATATTCACAACCCTGGAATCCACTGTGCTTAGTTACAGACCTAAGCTGGAGTTACCTACAGTGACTGGCATTGCTGTGAGTAAAAAACCTCCTCAAAACCAGACAACAAACCAGTCCTAACAGTGGTATGAAGAGTTAAATTATTATACACAAGATTCACTCAGCTCAAAAAGTCAGCATGCCCAAATCTCTGCCATTCTTTTACATACTTCATAGCCAGACTGGGTGGCCATATGTTCAGAATAATGCAACTCATGGTGAGACTAATCTCCTGAAAACTAACTCATTAAAATAATGTCAGTGATTTTATATGCCTGACTTGTGGAAACAACTCATGGGAGAATGACAGGTCCTGTGTGCTGTAGTGCCATGGCACCACTGCCATTGGACTGACCCCTATGGATAGTTTGAATTCCAGTGCTGAATTTGGCAACTTAATTTCAGGTTTACTGGAACCCAAGGGCAACATGCATGTATCTGTCCTGTCAGGACAGCTTTTGATGATGCTTATTGGCAGAGGATGTCATCAGAAGAGAAATCTTTTGGCCAGGCTTCTATTTCCAGAAGCTAACTTATCGTTAGACTCTTCAGCAGTCAAATAGATCATCCCTCAAATGAGTGACTGCAGCAGCAGTAGCATTTGGAGGTTAGAAAGGATGTGATATCAAACACAGGACAATACTGCAATGCTGTCAAAAAAAGGGAAAATCTGCACTGGGTTGAATTTGTGGATGTGCAAAATATAAAAGATGTTCAGTGTTTTTATCATTGTTCTTGGCTTGGGTGAAGGTTCAGTGGCAATGATTCACTGCTTTTGGTTCTGGTGTTACTGACCAAATTAATTGCTGGTGTTATGACATTGATTTACTCTTTGTAGTGCTTTAGAAATATGTGGCACTCTCATGAGCCATGGCCCTCCTGTTCCAGGGACTTTACCACCAGGAGACAGAGTTGTGGTCTGTGCTGAAAGTGATGCCTTAGGTTTTAACTTTTATATTTTTCAAATCCTGCACTGCTCAGTGTGTAACTCTGAGGTTTTCTGTAGCCTGTTAATTTCTGCTCTCTTGTGCTGGGTAGTCATAACAAAGCCTCTCCGGGGCTGCTCTCCAAGGACACCCAGGCCATCCTAGGCCCAAAAAGTGTAAACCAAAAGCCTCTGAAAGGGGGGCAAGCTGAGGGGAATTATATAATTAAACTGAAGCTTTAACTGGAGAATTAACCCTGAGATGCAAATGAACCAAACCCATAAAAGTGTGAAGATCTCGTGACCTGTTGTCCATCTTGGGGTCCATCTGGGCAGCAGCCTCTGGCTCTCCAGGGGAACCTTTGAAGGCCCTTCAAATAACATAAATACCCACCTTAATTCCCTTACTCCTGTCTAGTCTCTGTTTCTAGGTGGCCTCTTAAGGCATCAAAAGAGCTCCCAGTGGAAAGCAAGGGATGGAGGCAGACGGGAGAGCAGAAGGAGCCAGAGCATCGCTGCCGGCGCTGCCGTCGGTCCCGGTGTCAGCACAGCCGCAGCCCCGCTGTGCCCAGCCTGTCACACACTCCAGGGGAGCCCAAGGTGGGATTCGAAGGAGGGAAATGAAATGGCTCTGGGAATTTTTAGAGGGAAGCAACCCTAAACAAACAGTGGGCTTGGACAGCTCACATCTGGGCTGGGTAGGAGGGAACTATCATCTTGACAAAGCATGGGCAAAGTCTGGGCTGTGAAGGAGCTTGAAATGAAGGCAGGAGGTGTGCTTGATGCCATGGAGAGGGAGAAACTCAAATGGGGAGGAAGATGGCATGGTCAGAAGGGCCACAACTGGAAATTAATTTTTACAGCAGTATTTTGAATTGGTACAGGGGAATGTAAACAGGCAAGAACATAGACATGACAAAAAGGTATGGGAATGCAGTTTTAGGGGACTAAAGCATGGATGAGCTTGTTCCAGGCAATACAGAAAGGAAAAATGGGGTAGTTCCTCTCTTTTGTTCAGTTTTGCCTGTCACAGAGGAGTTTTTTCCAATCTTAGGTAGAACTTTAATCTGCCTATGTCTCAACTCCTTCCCTGTAGAAGAAGGATAATAACATTTGTTTTTCTCGTTGTTAGGAGATATTCCTTTTTGGCAGAGAATGTTCTGACCATGGTCTATCCTCACTTAGTACAAGTTTGATCTTTTATTAAAATAGGATTTAAACTGAAGCAATAATTAATAATAATTTAAAAAATATATTGACAAATCTAAAGCAGTTTGAAAAAAGCAGAAGAAGATACGAATCAGAGAAAATAGGAAGGAACCACTTTGAGAATGGAACTTTATCCCCAGGTTTTGTATGCTCTCAGTAAGAAAGCCACTGCACTGGCACAGCCACAGCACCAACACCACATCAGGGCAATACATCACTTTATTTGTAATGTGGATGTCCAAGCAGGAAAACACAAATACCCAAGTGGATGCTGTCTGCTTAGACTTCTCCAGTGCCTGAGATGCATCCCTACTGTTTGCTTGGTTTATCAGTTTGGAGGTTTTTTGATTGTCACAATGCATTCAGGAGGAAAGGGTTTGTTGACTTCCCTCCTGGCTGGATAACACAGACAAATGTGTATTAACTGCAAGCCAAAATGACTCAGGAGGAACAATTTGGAGAACTGGACATGTTTATGGATGTAATAAAAAAGTATTCAGTTTTCTTATCTCTTCCTTCTCTCTGATTCATTAACTTACATTATTTAGTTAAGAAAAACACACCTTCTGCTGATGTAAACTAGAACGCAAAGATTCATGCTGTTTCCAGCAGAGGTTTTTTTGCAGTTTTGTTTTGAATTTTCTTTGCTGGGTTTTATTTATTTATTTATTTATTTATTTTGCATTTTTTGTTTTGCTTTGTCTTTTTTTTTTTTCCCAGCTTTCTTTGCTTCTTAATTCCTATTAAGAATTGTGTTTGGGTTTATCAAAAAGTTGTATTTAGGCTTGTTGTAATACTTCCTTTGCAAAAAGTATAGTATCTAGGTAAATTTGACTTAAATTGTTAGCAAGCACCCTCTAGCAGAGGGCAGCTCTGGCCTTTCTTAGGGAGGTGAAATATTGACCTTGATCTTTATAAAAGTAAAATCTGTGTTAACAACAACAAACCTAACATAATTTTAATAGAGTATACATACTTAAGGATTTAAAAAAAAAAAAAAATCTTACTGGAAAAAGACATTCCCTTCCTTCTTTTCCCCTTCCTTGAAAGAATCAGAATAATGAGGGAAGAGAGAACAGTTTGGTACCATGAAAACTGAGGCTTCTTGTGAGAAAAAAATCAATCTCTCTGTAAAAGTGCTTCTAAAAACTGCATTCAGGGAGACATTCTGGTACCAAACAAAAGGAAAAAATCAATCTGGAAACAAAGCTTGTTTTTATTATTGTGATGAGAACAAGATTCATGTTGAGGAATTAAATTCCAGTGTAGAGTCCATGTTACATCTTCTCATTCAGGTGTAAGCATTGAGAAACAGAATGTACAGCCAAGTCACAAGAGAGAGCCACTTCAAGAAAAGTGCCCAGGAAGACAATAGCTGTTTGAAGATAATTATGAATATTTGTATATGTTTCAGCTGTAGCATATCCCACTGCTGTCTCAGAGGGAATCTTCACAAATTAAATTACCACAGTAAAGGCTGTGGGTAATGTTTGTATTGTATGAAACCCATTTTTTTTCTGAAAGTATGTGATTCATGTCATAAATCTGGCCAGCTGGTAGGATGATTAATCGGATACAGAGGTCCCCTCTCTCAGATCTTTCCTGGTTTATCGATTATCGCATGGCTTTTTCTTCCCTACAGTTAGAGCTCACTAGTTTTCACTTAAAATGATCAGATTAGACCTGAAATGTTTACAGTGTGTAAGCTAATTCTAGTCACTTGAAACTTCACGTAGCATCTATTTTAGCTAAACTTGATTAGAATGGACAATTGACTTCTGATCCGTGCTCACTGCGAGGGACAGCGCAGCAGCCCCCACACGCAATTAGACCGAGCACACGGAGTCCCCTGAGCGGGGGGAGGCAGCAGCTCCTGGCCAGTCTGACACTTATCATTACCCAAACCAACAGAGGATGCCTCTGAAACAAGAGCTGAAGTCAAAAGGCAGAGAGAGACTGAAAGTGCCCGGTCTCTGAGCGCTGTGAATGACCTTCAGATATCTCCTGCAAAAATGTCAGGGAGTCTGGCTCTATTCTCAGGCAAGAACCCATGGTGATGCTTTTCTCAGTCATGAAATTCTATTTTTGAAATACCATTCTTGTACTTTAAGACTCCACAGGATAAATAAAATTTGTTGTAGGCAGATCTATTTGTGTTTACGGGAGGTGTTGAGCTCTTTCTGGATTCTGGACCATTTATGGTTGTCCATGGCTCCTTCTTTCTGCTCTGCTGTTCAAGGACTTCAGAGATCTTAGTCAAAATAAACCCCTAGCTGTCTATTTTCTTCTTATCTGCCATGACCCCTCAGACAATTCAGACAGTCAGACACATTATTCCTTAAAATCAGACCTTTTCTGTTCTCTGTAAATAGGTATCCTTTAACCCCAGTTTCCTCCTTCCTCTTTGCTGTTCATGCGTTTATTCTTTTCATTTCTTAGATTCTACAATTTTCTATCTTCTCACTCCTATGAAGTCCTCAGAAGCTCAGCCTCTGCACTGTCCATTATTTTACTCAACCACTTTTGACTAAGTCTGCAAACACACTTCTCAACCCTTGGTATGTCTCTTCCACCAACTTTGTCTGTGGTGCTTCTCCCCTCGCTAACAGCTAAATGTAGCTGCCACAAAATGGGTTGCTTTGGCCCTTTACCCAAGCCATCCTTTCCACATGCACTGCAGAAAGAATGTTAGTCTAGATTTCACCCCTGGCCTCCTGATTGCTGCCTTGCTCTTAAATCTGCTCTATGATATGCTATTAGCTTTTTATAGGCACTACACCTATTTTCTTGAGTCCTTTCATGATTCCTCTGTGAGTCACTGGCATCAGATGGAGGTTACCTCTGCATCTTCAGCTGTACAAAAATAGTTGCACTTGCCCTTGTACACTTTCATGACCTCCCTCTTCCCAGGTCTCTCCTGTTCACACAACTGTTTTATAGCATCCCTTACAGGCTTTTCAAGAAGATTCTTTAAGTCTAACCTACAACTCAGGAATAATCTCTGAAGTCCATCCCTCTTTTAAGTCCCTTTTTAAAGTCTCTTCAAGAATGCCCCCCCAGAGTGTTTCCTGTAACAAAATACCAGGACTGGCCAGAACACAAAGATCTTCAGCTATTTGTAGCTGCCTCATTGTATGCATGTGACATTAATTTATTAAAGTCCAAAGTGTAAAGATGTTCAGTCTGAACATGCAGCCTTCCTCCTGCTCCATTGTGATCCTTCACCTGGGCCTTTCTAATATCTGGGACATCTACCTGTTGTGTTTTTCATAAATAAGAGTTAGCTAATGAGGAAAGTGCACCGTGCACTGAGAAATGATCCTCACTGGAGGGTCTCAGCTCTCTTGCAGCATAGCCAGTGGGGAATAAATGCACAATGAATTAAATGTCTTTTTTTAAAAAACAAAACAAAACAAAACTGGCTTTATGGACACATCCCTATAGATGCAAGCCCTGAGAAGAGCTGGTATTCATATCACACAATCAAATCAAGATTTAATAGAACTAATTCACAACAGCAGAATCAGACAAAAGAAAATATTTCAGTAAGACAAAAAGAGGGAGGAAGTGACCACTTTGATCAATGCAAGTAAATGAACTGACCTTGCAGTTTCACCAAGAAGAGATTATTTTTATTATTTCTTTTCATGACAGAACTGAATTCCTTTTCCCTTGCTTTTATCAAAAAGTAAGAATACAATATCTCCTTCCACAAGAGAACTGGAGTCTATTTTCTAGCCTCGAAATAACAACAAATCTTGCAAGTGCTTTAAAAATGGATCAGCACATAGAAGCGAGAATAGGCATAAATTTCTAATTTAGGGCAGCATTTTCTTATACTATTTCAGAGTAATTTTGGTGTTTTATGTAGTATTTAAAGTCCTACAGTTATAACTTTTAAGGAAAAAAAAGAAACCAGTAAACCCTACAACAATTCTTTGCCCTATCAACTGTGATTATTTTTTAACCTGCTATTAGGTTTTCAAGGAAAAAATAAGATCATGGCGTAAATTTAATCAAAATAATTGCAAAAACAAAAGTGAGAAAGCTAGAGAGAAACAATAAAGAGAAAATTATGTTTCTTAACTGTAATATGAAACTTCCTATTAATGTGCCTCTCTTCTAACTTGTAAAGGTAATAATCAGAGCATGTGAAAAAGGCCTGGTCATTTTATCATTATAACTCTCTTTAAATTGAGTAGTCAACAGCAAGTATGATGTTCAAAGAACAGTTTTATTTCAGTGTTCTGATATCTGTGTCTATATCAGAACATATTAATTGTGTCCTCTCCTTCTTTGCCCCTTCCCTGACACACAAACAGTCAGCTCACAAAGAACAGAGACCTGCACAGGCACAAACGTGGCTCGTTTGTGATCCTAAAGTGGGCAACCACCTTCATCCATGTCTTTCAGCACTGATAAGTGTGTTGGGGGCAACTTCCTCTGTGAGATCTGTCCTGAGTTTAACAACTTTGCCAAACACATCCCTTTTATAGATTATTTATGACTATGCAAAAAAAAAAAAAAA
>VXAC01003892.1:1029436-1081119 GCA_013399225.1 Rhipidura dahli
AAAAAAAGACTAAGTGCTTTAAACCTGTATGGAAATACAGTGTCTCATTTGAGACTGGGTGGGATCCACATACCTTACCCAGATATGTCCATATGTACAACTCACCATGGACTGCCATACTAATTAGAGAAGTTTAGACCATGGTCCACTGATTTTTAAAACTGATGTTGACATTTGGTCTGGTGAATCACACTCTAAATGTCACTGACTACCAACTGGGTCCCCACTGAACAGGCAACAAGCTTCAGCAGGGATGTTGACAACCCTGACACCTGAACTTAGGGAGGTGGATCCCTCTACAGGAACGGGATTCTGCTGCTGAAACAGAGATATAATTGCTTTGAGATGTGTCAGACCATCCCAGAAATCTCACACGGGTACCAGGTATAGGAAAGCACTCTTGGGAGATCCAGGTCTTTTGGATTGTCAGACAGAGGTCAGGCAGGATGTCCTAGAGGACTGAAAGTCCTTATTAACTGGAGTCCAACACATGGACTGTACTTTGTAACCTGGTGTTGGAAACTCAATATACCTGTGAGGAGAGACCAAACTTCTACGAATTTTAAAGACCATAAATATATATGTAAAATACAAACATAAATATGATTTTCACAACAGTCATTTTTACGTGTGTGACAGAGCTTGAAGATGTTTAAGATCACAGGTTGCTCTGAGTGCAAAGGCACTAGAGATGCCCTGCACACCAGGACCAGCACATGGCTCTAACACAAGAGGGATGCCATGGTTTAACCCCAGCCAGCAGCCCCAGGCAGCTGCTCACTCACTCCCCCACCAGAGGGATCTGGGACAGAATCAGAGGGGTAAAAGCTGGAAAACTCTGGGTTGAGATAAAGACAATTTAACAGGGAAAGCTAATGCACACAAGCAAATTGAAATAAGGAATTAATTCCCTGCTTCCCATGGGCAGGCAGGTGTTCAGCCATCTCCAGGAGAGCAGGGCTCCATCACACATAAAGGGGACTTGGGAATACAAACACCATCACTGCAAATGCTCCCCCCGCTTCCTCCCTGTTCCCTCCATGTTGTCACCTGGTCTGGAGTATCCCTCTGGTTAGTTTGGGTCACCTGTCCTGGCTGTGTGTCTTCCTACCCTCTCCTGCATCCTCAGCTTCCTCCCCAGTGTGGCCATATGAGGAGCAGAGAAGGCCTTGCCTCTGTGCAGGCCTGCTCAGAAATTAAAAAATCTCTGTATTACCAACCCTGTGCTCAGCACAAATCCAAAACACAGCTCCATACCAGCCACTGGGGAGAAAATTAACTCTACCCCAGCCAAAATGAGAACAGGGGTGAGAAAGTAGAAGCAGCAAAATTATAGGAAAGTGCTTATATTTTGCAGCAATTGTTCAAAATTTTTTTCTGCTATTGACCTTTGGTAATTTTTCTCTGCTGTGAGACTTCTGTGCCTACCTCTAAGTGTTCATTTTATGGTTGGTTGTGGATTAAATGTTTTTTATTTGCTTGTTTAAATGCCAAATACCCTGTTTAAAAGAGCAATATTTTGTTTTGCTTACATAGAGAAGACATTTCCTCAGTAAAATTTCCCTGAAAGTCGATGGTTTTTATATGGAGGAAAAGAACTGTTCCACAGTGCTTTCACCAAAATTGCATATTATGATACTGTAAGAGAAAATAGAGATTATAAAACTTCTAATAAAGATATCATATGATTTGTTCTTTATAATGAAGAGTTCATCTCTTTTCTTTCTTTGTTGCCATGGCATTCTTTTGTGACTTTATTTATGAGCACTGTATGTACAATTCATAGGCTTTTTCTTAGATTGGAATTTTTTTTTTTCAATTTCTGTGTATTGCCAAAGTCTCCTCCTGTACACAAATTTCAAGTTCAGGCCTCATTCAAAAAACTCACATTGGAGATCATCAGAACTATCTATAGCAAGTAGCAACTCAGATTTCATAAAAGAATGGCTGTCTTCAGCACAGATGTTCATGCTGTTGCATGAAGCACAGGCCTTTTCAAACTCTCCCAAAAGTCAGTGAGAGATCTTATTGGATTCCTCAACAGGAAGTTACCAAAGCTCTCCAGATAATATCCAAGCATTTTCCTGAATATTTTTTGACTTACCAAAAAAGGCAAAATTTTTGTGGCCCACCCAAAAAAAAAAAATAAAATAAAGAGAAATCCCACATCTACACACAAAGAAGTAGTTGCTTTAACTGCACTTTAAAATGACTCATTCCTAAAAGTTTGGAATGGCACCAAAACAAAAGATACAAAATTAGCATCAAAGCACTGAGTAGCATGGTGGTAGACCCCTTGCCTGGAGTGTGGGTTCAAATCCTCTGCAGAATAAAAGACTGAATCCACATCTCCTGCATCACAAGTCAGTGCCATCACCACACTAGAAAGGAGACACTGGCTGGGCTCCAGGTGTTTCTCCTGTAAGATCTCAGCTGTGCTCAGAAGAAAAAGCCTTTGAAAATCCTACTTTAGGTCTCCCTCTGTAGCTAAGGACCTGAGCAGCCTGTGAATATCAGCAGGCAGAACTGGAAGCCCCGGGGATCACACAAGAGCTGAACGTGCTCCTGAATGCTTTAAAAGGTAGGGAGCTGTTCCAAGGCCACCAAGGCTCCCGTGGTTTGTAGGGCTGGCATGGTTTAGGTGGACTGGGTTTGAAAGCCAGCAGTATGCAAAGGAGTGATGAGATTAACCCTGATTCCAGGAAAAACTGCTTCCATGTAGGCACACCTAGGCAGGAGCTGGCTGAAACCAAGGAGAGGCTTCTGCTTTGAGTCTGCAGTTGTGTCAGGGCATCACAGGGGTCTGCCACTGCTCCTATGGCTGCACAGAGAGCTCCAAGGACCTGCTCTTCCTCAGCTACCAGGGGACACAAAGTCATGGGAACACAGAGGATCTCCCTTCTCAAGGAGCTCCTCTCAGGGTTTTGCAGCAGATTGGCTGAACACTGGAGGTTTGAAGCTGTGATGAGCTGTGGCAAAGCCCCAGGGTGTAAGGGACAGCCTTTGCTCCTCCTCATGGGCAGGACTCCTTCCAGATGCCAGAGTTCAGCAAAGGTCACTAGAATCTGCAGACAATTTGTCAACAAGATTCCAGGCAAGACCCTCACACAGGCTTTTACAGGCTGTAGCCATCACAGTTTTTCTCAATTTGAGGGTGACTGTAGTGGTTTTGTGTGGTGATCATAACTATCACTTCTGTGGCCATCGATGCTGTTTCTATGCTGACACCACCAGCCCTCGAGCAGCACTTTGCAGTTTCACTGCCTGTTTGTTCAGCCAGCCATCACAAGGTTTGAATTGTGAGTCTCCTCTCCTTCCTGCACAGCCCATGCTGCTGCTAAATTTGTGATGCCTTTTTCTGGGATGCTGCAAGAACACACTGACTTTCTCTTACTGTTCCTGTTATATTTTGATTCTTTCTTCACATCCCAGAAATTCCACACAACCAAGCCACATACAGCAAAGATGCTCTCAGGTGTTACTGTTCTCTGCTTGGCAAAGAAAGGAAACACAGCAGGTTCTGAGTGCTGCTTTCACGTGTTCACAAGGGACATGGTTCAAATCTTGCCTTGCTGGCTTAACTGCTCCTGTGATCTTGTCTGATTGTTGTCATCCCTCTTGCTTTTCTCTAGAGTATTTCACACTGATGCTACAACTCATCCTGTCTTCTTCTGTACTGAGAACATCACCTGTGGCAGGACCTTTGTCACATTGTGTCTCTGTTGAGAAAACCATTAATTTATCTACTTTTCTTTATTATTGTTATTCAGCTTTTTTGTTAAACAGATGCAATAATCTTTCTGACTGTGCAGTGACAGGATTACATGAGTTTGATTACTGCATAATGAAAATTGCCTGTAATACAAGTATTTTGCAATTATGTAAAAAGCACAATGCCATCTGCATCCTGCTCATATTTCTGTCTTTTTTTTCCCTAATAAATGACAGCTAACAATAAAATTTTACTCTGTAGTAAAATGTGAATTTCAGCAACAAGAAATTATTAAAAACATTTTTTGTTTCCTTCTGAGCATTTTAATACTTAGAAATAAGGCCAGCAAGTTTTTTCCTGCTGAGTAGTCCTTACTCACAAAAAGAGCCATTGACTTTAATAGCATGACCTATCTGGTTAAAGATTATTTGCAAGAGCCAAATGTTTCCAGGTCTTAGAGAGAATGGGGAGAGATTGATTCAGGCTCCTGCAGAGTAATAATTTCCTGTCTTTCCTTCATTCATCTGACCCATGAAAGTTTAGCAAATTGCAATGCTTCAGCCCACAGTGTGTACATCACTCCTGTTATTACTGTTGTTTAGTGCATGTGTACACCCAGGATTTCTGGACAATGCATCCCACAGTGGCCACAAGCTGGCAGCCAGGACCTGGCATCCTCTTGACTCTTTGACCTGACAGTAACCTGTCTTTGGAGCATTGAAACTGAAGCCTTGGTTTCTCACCTCGGAAATCAGTGAAAGCAGCTGGCCTGTCAAAGACCCTTGAAAGTGCTGAGGTAAAGGACCTGATAAGACTCCCAGCTTGAGTCAATGAGCAAACTGGGATTGCCAGACAGGGTTAACTGAATCTCAAGCTTTTGCTACATCCCCTGCTAGAAAAAGAAGTTTATCCAACTCCTTGTTAAAACAGTAGTGGGTGAGAGGAGGAAGGTAATTATCCCTCTATAAATGTTGAAAATTAGATAAGAACTTCTGGTAAAAGGGTCTGCTGCATTTGGGCTTTTATCTCTGCAGAACAGTATTCCTTAGGCACCAAAATACATAGTTAGAAAAGTTCTTGCAAGATTCATGATTCCATGCATGTATAATGAATTCAAACAAGAATTATATAAACCTCCACAAACTACTTTCATCTAAGTCTGGGAAGTCCTCTGTGTTTTTGCAGTCAAAATGCTGTTTGAGATTACTTTAGCTGGATGTAAAGAATGACCTGTTTACGTAAAGAAAAATAGCACAGCGCTCCTCTACAGCTGCAGGGAGAGCTGTAAAGAACTTTCACTCCTGGTGAGCGCTAGATAAAGCATTTCTCTGAGCTTCTTGTGGCCCTTGGGAATAGAATGTCTTCATTTTGTGTTGGGAAGATGGCAACAAGAGTAGGGCAAAGGGATGATGAGGAGTAGTGGAAAAAGAAAACTCCATGTCTGAGGAAAGGAGTCAAGTGGGAAGGCTCAGCTGCCCTCGTCTCAGACTCCAGGAGTTCTGTCAGATGAAGATGTGCTTTATGACAAAGGGTTTATGTCAGTGTACTTGAGAGATAAAATGGTTCAAGCAAGGGAGAAAGGAAATGACTGGAACAAGACATGGTCACAAAGCTTTGGCTTCAACACCCAATAGGTTTAAAAAAAAATTAAAAATGAGGAATGTTAGTTACATGAGGTAAACAGAAAAAGAGATAAAAGAGATAAAATGCAAAATTGTTTACCAAGATTAGATAATGCTCAAATAATCATATATCTCCCTTTGATAGCAGAACTGATTACGCAGACAAAGGAAATGCAGTAGATTAAATCTGTCTGAATTTAGCTAGGGCATTAGACATGGTGTCACATGGTGAGGGAGGAAAATGGAGAATCAGTGTAACCTCTGTGAAGTGGGGAGGGATTTAGCTAAGGGGTCTGATAGCAAACTGCACTCAGCAGGGAGGTGTCACACCGAAGAGAAGCTATTAGGAGAGTTCTCCAGAGCTCCTCCAGACTTACCTTTAAAATTTTAATTGCTGAACACTGCATAAAATATCTACTGAAATTCTCCATTGAAGTAAAGTTGTGGCAAGCACAGATCAGGACTGTGTGGATCCAGAAGAGCTGTGGTTTGTCTGAATCCTGCCACACTAGAAATAGGTGACACTTGGACTGAACTCAGGGTCATGTACTACTGATTTAGAACAGCAATTTGTGCTATGAACTGGAATAAAGATGGAATCAGATGGAAATCCTGGGAAGATGTGAATGCAAACCTTTTTTCAGCTGTTCTACTCATCAGATCCTCTTGGAGAAGAGCTCTCACTCTCAGGTTAGAAATGAGAGCAGGAGTAGGAACATGTAGATATTTCCTGCTTAGGCTTTTGCAAATGAGAGCAGAGATGGAAGTGCAGGAATGGAACAAAGGTCATCTCAAACTTCCATTGCTGCTGCCAGCAGCTACAGCATGGCAGGGAAGAGAAATGAATTCTGTAAATGTGGGCAACAGACACCAGTAGAAAGCTATTCCAGCCTTTAAGAGTCCCTTTTCCCTGTACTGGGAGATGTTCTTTGCCACCATTTGCTCTCCACTGGGACTCCTCTACAGCACTTGCAGCTGTCAGGGCCCACTTTCAGTTCGCTCCCTTTGTCAGTATCCCCGATTCGGTGCCTCAGTCAGACCCTCACTGCCACCTGAACAGCTACAAAAAGCAAAGGCAGAACATCTGCTCATTTTACAACTGCATCAAAATGGGTTTGGGGGTGCTTAAAAGCCTTTCTGATGAAACCTTTTACGGAAAGACACAAAGAAATCATTCATTTAAATACTTGTGAGATGAGTTGTTTACGAAAAAAATCGTAGTCACACAAAGTGATTTTAAAAGCAGCATTAGCTATTTCCAAAACAAATTGCAAAAGTTACAAAAAATCCCTACGTTTGTCTCTTGTTGAATTTCAGGGGACATTTTAATAATAAATGAAGATGTGTAACCTGTTTTTCTTAATTAATCTGGACGGACTCAGTGAGTTATGTAATTCTGGGACTATTTCCAGTTTGCAAATTGTTTAAGTCCATAGTAGTTTATGATAATTCTTGTGTATGAAATATATTAATCCTGTGGAAAACAAAATACCAGCATTTGTTTAATGAAATCATTATCACTAAACACTTATCATCTGTTTAATGAAATTCAGAAATTCACAGATGGTTGTTCTCTTATACAGCAAATGCATGTTTAGCAGAAACAATGTTGGGAAGTAAACACAGTAATCAGTATTACAAATGTCTCTCTTCTGCAATAAAACTGAAACATTTTTTTTCAAACACGGATATGGACTAACAGCCCACACTAAGATTACTTATCTGTTCTGAAGAGTCCTCTTTGAAATTAAAATAGGAAATAATCTGCTTTTTGAAACAACAGATTAAAACAAACCCAAAAATGCAAAATGCCATCCTGATCCAGAAGCTCACAACTCTCCAGACTTCCAAATCCCCAGCCACCACATGCATAATAAACTTTAGCGAGACTGATAATTATACTGAGGAATTATCCAGGATTACAATGGCAATAATTGTTATCTCCTACCCAAAACTGGTATAAGTTTAGCCTGCACTCATCAGAAGCACATTTCTTTTTGTTAGGCAGAATATACAGCTTTGCAATTTTCTTTCTTCTGTAGATTTGGCCTGCCTATAGGCATTTACCCCTCGCTGCCTGATTTTGTTCTGCTCTGCTTTAGATGTTCTCAGTTATTTAACTGCTCCCATATGAAATTCTGGGTCTGCCTGAAGTCATGTCATGTTGAACTGAAGCTGAGACGTTAAAGTATGTGATTTAGCCATACAGCACAGCCTCACTCCTCTCCCACATCCACAGAGGTTCTGGGGATAGAGCTTGACAAAGTGTCTACAAAATCAAATTGCATCTTAGCATTTTGTCCTTGGACTTGTTCTTCCCATATACAAGGACAGCAAGCAGGAGAATAACTAATACAGGAAAGGAAGCTGTAAGGGAGCATTTACTTGTAGGGATTAACATGATACAGCACAGTGACTTTGCAATCTGCACTGTAAAGTACCAGATGTCCTATCACAGTAATTCCCATAATTCAAAGGAGTACACATACAATTTCTTTTTGCCCTGCTTTACTTCTGTTAATAAATTCTGTGCTGCTGTCCCACTGGAAAGCCAAACTTTCCTGTGTGTTTTCAGTTTGCTGACAATCTCAGCATGAAAACACATAGATCTCAAGTACAGCTTTATTCAAGAGATACATGTCAGGTGAAAGTGACTCTTTTATTGAAAACTTGGCAAGAGCTGGTTGCATTAGACACAGAATTGCTTACACTGGGTAAAATTTTAATTCATTAAATATAGATTTCATCTTTCTCCCCTTCGCCACTTTGTGGAACTGCTAGAAGAGCTACATGTCAAGAGTACTCTTCCAAACAAGCTACATGTGAATGACTTCATAAACACATCATACATCCAGATTGGAAATTGGCCAGACTCCAGAGATAACAGCCTGGAATTGCTCCCACCTTTCACAATCAGGTGGAAGAACAGGTTTTTAGTTTTCTATTGCCGCTCTTTTGTGGTTCAGGTCTACAGCTAAATCTGCTCTCAGTTCAAGGCAAGGCTGATGGGATGAGAAAGGAAAACTGAGCAGAGAGGAGAGAGGGGATAAGTCCTCTAAAGAAGCCATCAGCCCTCAGCCCTGGGGAAAATGGGGGATATTATTAGAGCAGCCAGATTTTCTATTGCTTTGCTGCGGTGACTTCCTGTGTCTGTAAAGTCCTGCTGGAGGGAGCAGAACTCCAGCTGCAGGACTCCAGAGAGCAGGTGGGTGAAGGGAGAAGCCCTGGGGTCCAGACAAAAACCTGACACTGAATATCTTTTCTCCTGCATAGGTGTTGAAGGAAATAGGGCAGGAGCATGGACCTCTTCTTCTACTCTACAGGGCAGACCCACTCTCTGAAAAGAAAAAAAAATGTTATTGAAGCTGTCAGAAATATTGTGATTAGTGGATAAATAATATCCCTTTGGATTTCTCTTCTTCAGGAATTTCTTCAGGAGCAGTCCAAGCCAAGGCAGTAACTGGGATATTTTCTCTATCTGGTTAAGTGTAGCATAATTAAGGAAGCACAGACAAAAGTAGCTGACACACTGGGATCTCTAATATTTAGGGATAATTTTCACAAGAGTAAAACTGGAGAACTCAGCCTTGCAAAAAAATCCCCATGGAACCTCAAAGCCATGGTAATTACTGTGCATTTTCTTTCCAACTGCTTCTCTGCCACTTTGTGTTTCTCAGACTTTTTTATTGAAAGGAAAAAACCGAAGGCCATTTTCTTGCCTCTACCACATGGTTAAATCTTTGAAAGCTTTCTATTTTCATCTAGCACAGATCCCTCTCTGACTTATCCCTGCCCACCCTCCAGGCAACAGCAAATCCAGATTATGTGTTAAAAACAAAAACCATTCAGTGTATATGAACATTATATTTAAAAAAAAAATCTTTCCTGATGTCTCCCTTTAAATTTTGTCTTATTTCCCCTCCCCAGGAAACCAGTCTATACTTTTTCCCTCTTCTCTACATTTTCTGAAGGCCCTTAACTCTGCTCTCTTAGCATTCTCATGCATTTCATTTAGTTAAGCAAATTTAGTTTGTATCAGTCCATTTGCTGTTCCTGCCAATGCTCTGAGCCTTCTGTGTTAGCACACGGGCTGCAGGAGCAGCTCTGAGCTTTCAGTCTGGGTGTACAGACAACAGAGGAATTTACAGCTCTGGCAGACCCTTGTGTTTGTGCTGGACTGTGAGCCTTCAATCATTTCCAGAGGCTTTTGCCAAGAAGGTGAATGGCCAGATGTCTTATTTTGGTAAGTTTATAATTCCTTCCAAACAGGGGAATAATCTTTCTCTGGCAGATATGAATCTTCTCCTGAAGCACCACCTGTAATTATGAAGCTCCACATAAGACTCTTCACTGGCTTTCAAAATACCCATTGAGCTCAAGTGTCCCACATTCAGCAGACTGCAACAGCAAGATTTGGCTAATGGGCGCAATTATAGACTGACAATTACACTTACTTTTTTTTTTCTTAATCTTACTTTTAATTTGAATCAGAAGTCCAAGTGTTTGCTTTTAGAAATGTCTACATTTTGGGTAGGTTAACATCACAAATCCCAATAACTTCAATTTCCAAAGCACCAGTTGGTTTCAATGTACCAGAAGACAGGGAACACTTCTTCTGCTCAATATATTTCAGTAAGTCTAGGGATCATTGACATTTGAAAGCATTCCTCCCAGCCCCACCACCACCCCAGGGAAGTAGCCAGTTGTAGCAATGCCACTGTCATAAATGTGGTTGGGTTTTTTTTTTCTATCATTTATTTTAAAATTACATTAAAATAATGACAAAAACCCTATACAATAATAAAATAGAAAATTTTAAACCCATTTTTCAAAGTAGTTTTCTCAAAAAACCAAATCACAATATTGTAATTCCACGATATTTTCCACATGAGATTTTTTTTTGAAACAATTTCAGAAAAACTGCTTCAACCTCTTTTGCAACAACAGTAAGGGGTAAAAAAAAGAAAACCTTTTCCAATCACTTTATCCTGCAACTAAACACACATTGAGCTTCCTTACTGGTCTTATTACAGCTGTCTGAATGAATGGAACAATTTGATTCAGATGCATGTTCCAGCAGAAGAAAATGGCAACTTCACTGCCCCTAAATCTTGCAATCTTAATACTGATTTATTCTTACATGCATTCACTAGTAGCTACCATTGTCCACAAGCAGAGCAATTTGTTCAGCAGAGCTGAGCTGAGCCTTTAGGCTTGTTTGAATCTGCTCTCACACACCCCTGGGTGGAAAAGAGATGGAAACTCATCTGCTGTAACTGGGAGCAAGATGAGGCAGCAAACAGAGTAAATATTTTTTACCACTTTGTGGGTGAAGTGCTGACATCACCTAAATGCCAGGAGATAAAAATAGTAGTCAAGGGGTGAAAGAATAATATAAAAAGTAGTTCTGATGCACAAATAGTCTCAAATGTTTGGTCTGGTTTCAAGGGATTAATTAGAGTTAGTTTTTCTCATGTATTTTTCTTGTCATTTAAAAAATCAAGTGATAACACAGTATTGGCATCATTTGGTGAGTGATTTGATCAAGGATGAGTGAGGCAATGGAGAGTGGAATTCATTGCTTGAGCTCTTCTACAGACTTACTGACAAATACAGCAGCAACACCATAATCATAATGAAGGAGGAGAAGACATGGTTAAACGATTGTGCATTCCTGAGGTGGAGTTTAGGTGGGGAGAAATTAAAGTCCTTGAAGATTTTTGACAGATTCTAGTGAACAACCAGGCACTGGATCCAGAGCTTCTAAATTCCCATTCATGTCACAGTTACTGGCTCACACTGTCTTTTATAACACTTAACAATCCTATGTTAGAAAAAAGATTTTGAGGATTTCTGCATCCTGTGTACTCTACAGAACAACTTGAAAGGAAGATGAGTCATAGGCAACCAGTGGGCAATTTTGTCTCCTGTTCATTGAAGTGCATAGTTGGAAAGAGAAAATGCTAACAAATATAAGTTGGATGAGCTATAAAATTAGTATAATCCTTTAATAACTGGAACTGCAAAACATCCGGAGTGTGAAGTTTTAACAAAGCATGTTTTTTGGACAATTGCCATTCTCTTCATTGAGTAAAACCAAAATGATGATTGAGGAAGACTCACTGGGCACTGGTGAAGCTTCTGGACACAGACTTCCAAAATAATGGATCCCTTTTCATGGATGCAAAAGCTATTAATAATTTGTCAGCCATTTCAAACAGGAACAAAACCCTACAAAGTCGTGTCATGCATTCCAGGGCTTGGTTCATCTGTTTGTACAGGTGGGCCTGTTCTTACAATGTCATATTTGCCATATATTTAATTATACCTCTGTTCACTCCAAGTGGCTCCACATTTAGGTACCAATGATGGTATTGGATCACATTGAAATCTTCCTTTGTTTCTCTTCTAATAAGCAAATTGAACTGTGACAAAATAACCATGGAACGACAATATTGTACTGTTATAAAAAAAAAATTCCTTGAGCTTATTTTTTGAGGATCTCTTATATAATTTTGCCTTTCACTTCCTCAAGAATGTTGCTCCAGATGAAGTCTGAGACATGATAGGATTTGGTCTTAAGTTCAAGTGGCCTAATTTGATGAGTGTTTTTACCAGGATTCCTGTGATAGGAATTAGATAGCCTTTGTGTAGTGTAAAAGTCACAAGAAGGGAGGAATTGTGAAAATAACAAAGAGCTTTTAACTGCAAGCTGAAAATAGAAACCACAGCACTTGACAATCTTTTGAGCAGAAGGGCTTTTTGAAAAAGAGCAGTTTGTAAAGGGAGAAACAGAGGTCAAGAGACAAAGAACAGGTCTGTGATAGAGGGAAAACAGCTGAAAAGTGAAGGTGCTGAACTGCAAAGCAAACAGCAAAGGAATTTACTGACTTTACAAATCTTGCACCAGGACCCCTGCAGAGAGGTAGAGAAGTTACACTTTTTTCCTTTTCTCTTTGTTTCTTTGGGGTTTTTTTTGAGGGGGGGAAGGAGCATATACATTTCAGAGCAGTACAGTATGTTGGTAGGCACATCCCACTACTTAAAATCATCCTTTATACCCCTCATTTATTTTCCTTATCATGATTCAGGAGGGTGCTTAAATATGCAATGAATCCTTTAGCAATCAACTGAATGACATGCTTAAATTTTGGCAACTATTAAAATACCTAAGTGAAATGAGGCCTTAAATGAGATTTTGTATGTGACTGAGATAGGCCTTACATAGATATGCAGAGATGATATGTAATGGTTACATCAATTTCTGAAATATTAATATACCTCTATGGATTTCAAAGTCACATTGATTTATGCTGCTAAAGACTTGTCTCACTGTATATATCATATGTAAAAACTGTGGGCTTGGATTGTTAAATAAATATCACTTTTCAGATGAATGAAACACTTTGTCAGACAGTATAAAAGCAAAACTCTTCAAAGAATATTCTATGACAAGGTCCAGAACAGGTTTTGAGCAAGCAAAGTTAATTTTAAAATTATTAGTAGGAAAATCTAAACTTTCCCTCGATTTTTGAAGGGCTAGAAACCATTCCTGTCACATGCTGTTACAACTGAAACATGTCATAATTGAGAAATGCAATATTCCATCGAAGTATAGGAGAAACCAAATAAGCATCAAGAAATAAAGTCAATCAAAGCAACTGTCTAAAATGCTGAATTTGTGTTGCTTTCTGCTTAGCACAGATCCCTTCTTAGTTGTCTTATTATTAAAATTTATGACTAATAATAACTTCAAATTATAGAAACCTGGAATAACTCGGATGGATAAAGACCTTGGGATGTCTCCAGCCCAGCTCCCAGCAGTGTCAGTTACGGGGTCAGTCCAGGTTGCTTTGGGATTTATCCAATTGTGCCTTGAAACCCTCCAAGGATGGAGAAGGCACAGCCTTGCTGACTGGGCAGAGGCTCCAGATGGACCAACTCAGTGGTCAGTGCCTTCCAGCTTGCTGATGCCTTTCTTGCACCGGACTGTGGAAAACTGGATATGCACTGTCCTGATCTCTTCACAGATACCTCTGGTATTTTACCTATAAAAGCTGAATGCTGTTAATTTTTCACCACTGACTGTTAAGGTATCCTGGGGTAAGTGGTTCCCCCAAAGGCTGATAGCAGGGAGCAGCACGGGCTGCCCCATGGGGTGGGCAGGGCAGAGCCTCGCAAGCCAGATCTCACCCCACAGCCCCAGACAGAAGCCTCAGGCATCTCTGAGGGGCTGGAGATGGAGAGATGGGGATGGGGATGGACAAGGGCAGGCCAGGCCAGGCTATGTGCCTGTGGGTCAGGGACAGAGCCTGTCTCAGCAGCAGCCACGGCCAGGCAGTGCAGGTCTGTGATCCAGCACAGCCACAGCTGGGGCAGGGACTGAGGAGCAGAGCTGTGGGGCACAGCAACTCCCCCGGGCCAGAGGGCAGCCCTAGGCAAGGACTGCCCATGGTACTCCCAGCAGGTTCTCCCCACAGTCACCCAAGAAATGGGGCTCAAGGGAAAGAGCCCCTCTTGGCTTCACTGGTGCTGAACTGGTCCCCAGCCCTGGCACTCATATCTCCCAGCAGTTTAAAGACTCACAGCTGGGTTTTGTCAAAAAAGCCAGTAGTTTTCCTGCTTAGAAGAATGTCTCTGAAATAAAATCTACATAAAACAAGGTAATTATTTCCTTCAAGGAGGAATCCTTATCTGAGGGAGGCAAGGTCCCATGGGAAGGTGAAACAGACTTCTACCCAGTCAGTTCTCTAGTATGGTGGATTTTACACCCAGAAAAAGTAACTTCTGGGTTATGAAACCCAAGGCAGCCTGGTTTACTCTGGATTCTGTACCAGTGACCACTTGTGAAGTTCAGAGCACACACCATCACTATTTTAGTTATTTTTCCAGCAGAATGGGAACATCTTTCTTCCTGCTGGAAGTGTAGGATCTTTCTGTATCAACAAATTACTACAGTATTTTCCACATGAGAATGTCACTCCACAGATGATGACACTTCACACTAGACCCCTTGACATTTTTATCTCCAGATAGTGAGACTGTGACATCACTACAGTGATATAGTTGCAGAAAAGCAAGTGTAGAAGAAATAACAGACCCTCTAGGTCATTCCTCCTGGGAAAGACACACCAGCAAGTCTGGCTCCCATCACTCACAGTACAGCTGAAGCTTTAGCAAAGAGCAAGATGCCTTTGTTCATGGATAAACACAATGCGTTGGATAAAAGTTGCCAGGGGAAATCCTGTTTTACCAATCCTGTCACAGCTTTATGGAGATTCACTAAGCATGTGGCTAATGGATGTGCAGAATACACTTTTAAAAGGCTTTTCATAAGATTCCATAACATTGTTAGGGAAACCAAGTTGCAGAGTGAAGCTAATCTGAGTTTTTGGGCTGAAGCTGCTGAAATGGTAGGAAATGACACATTGCAGGACTTAGCAGCAGGGGGCCCTTGGATCCTGAAGCCAGTCATTCTTAAAAATAGACAGAACATTTCTGGGGGAAAATAGGATAGAAAGAGATAGTAAGTAACTAAACTTGGAAGAGTGTATTAAGACACAAATGTTTGAGAAAAACTTTCTCTGCTTCCTTCCCAGGTATTAGGAATTATCATGACCATTGTAACTGTGATGAATTTAAGAGTCAACTGACCACTTGTCCTTTCTGAACACCTTCTCACAGTTTATTGTTCAGATTTGGAGACTGGATTTTGGACATACCTCTCTCTGCTTCTCTTCAGAAAATTGCAGCTAAAATGTTCTTTGTCCCTCATGTCTGATCATAAATAGGACCCACACTGAACTCCTTCAATTTGGCGGCTGGTGTCAAAACTCAAGCAATCTGAGGCCCTTACCTCTCCTGGGGTAGTATCCTCCTCACTCTCTGCTTCCCAAAGAAAAAAAATCCATGTTATAAAAAATCACATTGATGTTTTGACCACAAATAAGCCCTTTGAGCAGAAAAATGCTTGTTTCTAGCTAAACTATACAAGTCGGTGTTCAAGGTTACTCACCTCCTCCCCAGACCCTGAAGCCCCAGACATCATTCTTTTGCCATTTCCTCAGCAGACTGCAATAACAGCTTCTTTACTATTAAACACAAACATCTCAAAAAACAACTACACAGTCAGAGAGCATCAGTAGGTTTCTCTTGTCCTACAAAGCCTTCCTCCTACTTGATTTATTGGTTTATTATCAGGATTTCTCATAAGCATTTTTATTCATCTACCAATTCCTCCTTCATTCTCTGAAGACTTAAATTCCACAGTACTCACCTCACATCTTCAGGTCAGTTCTGAGGGAGAATGCAATGTGCACAGCACAGTCTGCATGTGTAGCTGTTACAAACCAACATGAAATAATCATACTTAAATAAACACAATCGAAAACTCAATTGAAACTGTACTATCACAATCAGTAACACACTTAGATGAGAATTCATGCTATTTTCAGTAGGAAATGTAGGCATCATAACAGCTGAGCTATCTCTACATTCCTTTCAGGCTGATAAGTAATAACATGCTATTCAGAGACACAGATACAAACCCTTCATCCATCCTAACAATGTGAGAACAAATTTCTCTTTGTTCAGTCTCATTATACCTATTTTGCTGTAGATAATTTTAGTCCTATAAGTTCTCTGTGATTGCTGTTTACATCGTACTTCTGTACCTCAGAATGATTGAGGAGGTCCATAAGCATTGCATGCCAGTGATGTTCACAGCAAATAAGCTAAGTTTAAAATCTGAGGGTTTTTTTCTTTCACTACTTCCATCTTTACAAAGTCAAGTCCACACTGTGATAACCGGATCTGGGGTTTTCCACAGTTACTGCCACACAGATGACCCCACCAAGGGTCTGGAGGATGTGTTTCAGGGCCATGTTTGCTCAAGTGTGTCTTTAGACATCTAGAGTTTCTGACTTGCAAAGCCATCTCCCCAGGAGCCAGCTCTGGTATCTGAACCCACTATATACTCACAGTTCAGATTTTTAAATTTTTTTTCTGTGTCACTACTGGCAATAAAGGTGGTGTCCCCCTTTTATCCATACTGTCTTCAGGTCATGTTCCAGCATCTCCACGTGATGCCATTTCCACCCCTACAAGGACATTTTCTGCAGAGCAGATTTTCTTGGTGTAACTTTGGGAATGAGCAAATGGCAATAGGGTTATGGAGGTGTTATTGAATTGTTACTGCTGGCAATAAAGTGCCAGCAGAGCACAGCACAATGTGACTGCCATATTCCAAACTGAGTTACCAGCACTGACAGCTATGAGTACATATCTGTCTGCTGATAAAGTGATCACACTTGACTCGGAGGCCCTGGAACACTGTGTGTTTGGGATGATATGTTACAGCCTTTATAGACACTAATCACAGTAGAAACGTGATTTGCTATGATTTTTTTTAATGCAGACATCTGGATGATACAAGCTAACTGCACACAGAAAATCTTACAAAAACTTAAATTCTGATCCAAAATTTTGCAAAAACCATGCATACCTACAGTAACAGCTTGAGCTCCCTAATCTTCATTGCATGTGTAGTGCACCACTGTGGTAGCATAGTATACTTTATAGTCATTTGTTTTTCAGAACTTAAAATTTAAATAAGTTAACCTCCCTTTAGATTTGATGTAAATTTAATTTGCTTATATAGCAAACTCCAATCTTTCCCTGGATAGATTCTGCATTCCTCTTCTGTCCTGACCTTTGAAAATCTTCCCCATGACTACCAATCAAAACACTCTAAACATCAGAAATTCTTTCAGATCTTGCTGGAAGATTAATCATTCTGTGTTCCAAAATACTCAGTTGAGAGTCTTTTAGTTAGTTAATTTCCTCAAATCTCACTTGAATAGTATCTAAGTACTAAAAATTGACAGGAATGATTAGTGGCAGTACCCTGCAATTGCCATTGAAAAGGATGTGAATACTTCCTAACCAAAGATATTCATTCCCTGAAGTGTACTTTTTCCTTCCTAGCTAGCTCCAATAAGAGACTCCTATGCCTGGAAACCAGTATATGATATTTAGACACTGATTCTCCCTATGCTCCCTGGAAAAGAATCCAGAACTCTTTTCTGTGCGTCTGGACTCTGGGTATGAGACACAGAGAACCACATGCCACACAATGTCACCAGGGGCAGCAACTGTGCTGAGCAGAAAGCTGACAGGAGCATTTATGCTCAGAGTGCAGCCACCTAGGCATTGTCATGAAAAAAAAAAAAAAAAAATTGGATAACTCTGGACACAGCTTTAAAACGATTTAAAACACCTCTGCTCTGGCTCCTTGCACAGACTCATTTCTCTTGAGGAATACTGAGATCTACAGATAGTCCAAGTACAGGAGCAGTCAGGTTTAAGAAAGAGCTGTCAAGCTCTATCCAGCAGCTCTCCCAAAGCACACTGGCAATTAGCACAGACACACTCCAAACAACTTGCCAAAGTCAAGCCTTGCCATACCCAGGAATACGGGATGAAAGTGTGTGTGTGTGTGTGTGTGTGTGTTTGCAGAGACTGCTCATGCTGACCTTAAGTCCCTGTTCCTTCGTCTGTTTGATGGAAGGTAGAAAGGTAATTGGGTAAGAAATACCCAAAAAGGGGGCTCTGGGATTTGCTGTTCTACCATGACACACCCACTCACACAGGGGCACACAGTCCCAAGAGGTCACTGTTCCCACAGGTCTAATTTCTCCTTTCTATTGCCCTGGAAACACACATGTCCAAGGAAAAGCTCTCAATTTAAGCAGAGGGAGACAAGTCTTTAGCTGCCGGTTCATCCTCCCGACACTGCACTTTTCCCCAGAAAGTAATTTTATTTTTAATTCCTTTGTATATCATAAAATCACGTCTGTAATAATTCCTCCTTGGAAAGTACCTGCAGGGTCGTTCAAGATGAGAGACACTTTAAAAAAACATTAATTATCATCATGGTATCAGAATTTATCTTTTGCAAAGTGTACAACTAATGTCTTAGTAGCTTTCCCTGACTTTATGTTTTTGCTTCCAGTAATTGGTATCTCTCTTGGGATTTGTCACCACCAGATGGGTGACCATATGGATAGGTACACTTGTTTATAAATCCTGTTATTTATGCACCTACAAGACTGCCTAGGGAAAACAAACTACCTCTAGATTTTATTAGGAAGATAGACATTAAAGTGTTGTCATTCCACAGTGGTAGAAATCATGTTTTTCTTGTCCCTTTTCAATAGCAGTTAGAGAAAAAGCTCAGGATTTCATTGGTTTTGATGGTCTTTCTTTAAATAACTTCTTAAAGAAAGTGAGGATTTAAGCTGAGGTAAAAAGTTATCTGTGCAACTGCATCACTTTTTCTTCTCCAAAGAAAGAGCACACTGAATGGTGAAAGCAAAAAAAAGTGTTTTGCAAGAAGGCTGACTCTAATAAAGAATACTGCACCAGAAATACCAGCTGGAAAATCAGCAAAGGAAACCTGTATTTTCAATTCCACCAAGAAGGAGAAGGGGTCTGGATTCTGATCTAATACATTAGAAAATGTTAAGAAAAAGTTTAGTATCTCTAAGTTAACAGCTATCTGCATTCACACCAGTGTAATTGAGATCAGCCCCTGCCCTGGAAACTGTAGTAAAACTAATAATGTTAGAATAACATTTTAGGCTAATGATAATTTACATTACATAATTTGCCATTTATCTAAAGCTGTTTAATCCACCAGAAAAAATTAATTTGCTGTTAAAAGACCTTTTATATCCCATTGGCTTCAATGGGCATCGGATAAATCTCTGTAAGTTCACAGCAATTTTCAAAAGGGAACGAAGACAAGTAGTGGGAAGGTTTAACACTGGTGAATTGGGACAGTGTAAACATTGGAACAGGCTGCCCGGGGCAGTGATGGAGTCACCATCCCTGGAGATATTTAAAAGATGGGAAGATGTGGCACCAGGGGACAGGGTTTAGTGCTGGACTTGGCAGTGCTGGGTTAATGGCTGGACTTGGTGATCTTAAGGGTCTTTTCCAACCTGCACGAGTCTAAGTGAGGAACAATATGAAAAATTCTACACCAAATAATTTTTATATAATTCTTGTAAGCCAACAGAAGAGTTTTTTCTGACATGAGGTTAATAATTGTACTGCTAACACATACAACAAATGCTATTGCACAGGGCCTTACACTGAAAGGAAATGTGACACTTTTGCACTGCTGTGTGTGACATTGACTCTGCATGGATACACCAGATGAGGAAACCTTGCAAAACCTCCAATCCAACTAACAAAACATCTATTCATATTTTTTCTGTAAGCATTAAACATAGACTAATGCCACTGCTGGACTGAAGTACTGAAACATGGCCAAGTGGTATAAGCAATGAAAGGCAGAGTTACACCTACCCACTCCTAGCAAGCCTGCAATGTTCATCCCTAGACATCACTGCCCAACCTCAAAGGCCTCATCCAGCTTCTCTTAGCCCTGGTCTTCCAGGCTGAAAACCTTACTGGGACCTGCTGGGAGCCTGTTTCTCTTCCTAATAATTGGATAAAGGGAAAAAAGACAGAGTGTCTGTGCCTCATCAGGACAAGAAGAGAAATGTGAGTAGGGCCTGAAAGTTAATAAGAAGCTGGGAACACATAACTCAGACTTTTGAGGTTTTTGTTTAGTTTTGGTTTGTGTTTTGTTTCTTGTTTTCAGATATAGCTCAGGAAACTGCCTGATTTGTGTTTAGCCTCTACAGCCACTTGAAAGTGAGGTTATAGAAAAGCTGAGCTTACATTTTCAGATTGTTGGTTTCAGCAACACAGCACTGCAGGGAGTTTTCACAAAGCAGCTCACCTTCAAAGCCCAGTGTGCAGGAATGCCTTATTTCCCCTTTGAAACCCTGGAAGGGAAATAACTAGTTGGTGGGAAACGGCGGAAGGATTCTTCTGCACTGCAATTCTCCACTTCATTTGTCTGAAATTCTCCCTTACTTTGATATCAGTTGAGTTAACTCACTGTGAGGTTAAATTTAGGTTGAAGGTTTGCATTGGCACTCCTCCCCCTTCTGTATAATCCTCCAGTAATGCTCACAGCAAACATAGCAGCAGGCTGGGTACTCAAGTACTGATTTCTCACAATTGCCTAAAAGGTCCACACTTTCAATGACAGAGCAGCACAGAAAGTGTTTTATAAGGTCAAAGGTAAGTTCCTGTTTTACTGATAGCCACATTAATGTAGCTTTCCTGTAGAATTTATGGCTGTGTCTATACAGTACATTAAACAGTGCCAGGAAACATCCCCAGACATGGGGATTTAATTGCACTGTTAAATCACTCAGATGGTCCCTGGTGCTGTTTTGGTCCATGCCAACCAGCAGTCCCCTGAACATTTTGGGAGTTAGCACAGGCCAGGGATCACTCCTAAGAGGAAGTTTGGATGTAGCCACCCTGGTTTGGAAGCCACAGTGTTTCAGGAAGTCAGTTGTTTCAGGGGCAAATGATGCTCTTGGTTACTTTCAAGTTTTAGTATAGCAGTAGACTGTGATTTTGTTGTATGAAAATTTTCATGTCAAGAAAGAGATGCTTAGAAAAGGGTGAAATTTATAGCCATCACAGACCATAAAAATCAGATTCCTGTTGTAGTAGGCAGCAGTGCATGTTATTAAGGCAGTTTATAAAAATAATGACAGGATATAGGGGATGAGGACAATTCCAGACAAGATGGATCCAACAGGTAAAATATACTGTGAGGGTGACCGAGCACTGGCACAGGTTGCTGAGTAAGGTTGCCTCCATCCTTGGAGACATTCAAAAGCCATCTGGATGTGGTCCTGGGAAATGATTCTAGATGGCCCAGCTTGACATCCAGAGGTCCCTTCCAGCCTCAACCATTCACTGATTCTGTGATTCAAATGAAGAAAAATAATTCTAATTTCTTCCACTTTAATTGTGTCAAAGGCCACAAAAAAAATGAAGGAAAATACCTTCCTTCTGGACTGTCTGGCAGCAGAATTGGCTGTTTTACTGTGAGTGTATAAGACTTAGGCAACAGAGAGTTTGACCCATGGAAATCCTCTACTCCTGTGTATGCTATGTTATAATGTGCAGGAAAAAGGGGAAAGAGGCTGGTGAACAGGTGAGCTAAGAGAGTAGAACAAAGAAGAAAAAAAGTCTTTGCCACTTTTCCCTTGTATTGATAAAACATCAAGCATAAGTACTGACTAACTGTAGCTGGAATGTGACATTTTCCTTTAAATGCAGAATGTACTGCATTACAAAAGGAAATGAATTGTTCAGCTTCTGCATGGATTGGGAAAAGCACAAGAAATAAAAAAAGAAAACTTCTTTGTCATGAATTGACAAGCATGTTATTAAAGCTATTTATTCTGCAAACATGCCTCCAGAAGTAAGCTGTCATCCTGCCATCTAAAAGGACTGCAGAGGCCAATGAGTAGGGTAGACAGCTGACCACTAGAAACAGGGCTGAGATCACTGCACTCACTTTCGACCACAGGCTGCAGGATAAAAGGTCTCACATCCAATAATTCACCAGGTTTATAAAGTCAGAAACATGGCCACATCTGTGGTCCTGTTTACTGAATATACTTGAGCATCAAAGTACCTATAAATCAACTTTGAGGCAAAATCTGCAAGAGAAACATTTCAGATGTGTCTTAATATTTCACAGCTTGAAGAGGATTATTGGCCCCTTACCTCTCATATCTCAGAGGGATGAGAGTTTGAAAGACACATCTAAACCACCTGCTTCTCATATCAACTGCACAACATGTCATTCCCTCTAAATAACCTACATTTTGGACTAGATGCATCAAATGTTTTTTGATAACTAATTGAAATATTTCGACCTTGGACAATCAAGCAATTAAAGGTACTAGGGAGACTAACAGCTTGTGAAATGACTGGTGTCAGAGAAATTCGAGCCAGAATGGGCAGGGGGAGGGGGGGGAAAGGTGTTGCCAAGTGAGACAGAAGCAGAAGGAGTAAATCCAAATGGGGGTCAGCTCAGCTGGTACCCACCATTGAGGCACCTCAGGCAAAGCACATTTCTCCTTCTGGCCTTGAACTCACTGTGCATGCCCAGAATTGCCCTGGTAAATAGGATAGGTCCCAAACTCTTTCTTTCTACCTGGGCTGAAAGGTAAAAAGAGTAAGAAAGCAGGTTTACAGTGTCTTGATGACTATATCTGGTCTGTTCAGAGTCACATATTCATCCTACCACCAGCTGTCTGGAAGCTGCAGATTACACTGATATTTGCAGTGATACCTGATGGCACTACCAACACTTTCTATATAGTGTGTCTCTTAGTAGATTCCTCTTAGACTGCAGCAGCGGGAAGAGGATTTCCATCCCTATTGGTGGCAGATAATGCCTGAACAAAGAGGTGCAGCTTCTTTAAAACCACTGGGGCTGAGAAAGGCCTTGGATCAGGGTCACATTTTGTGAGTAAGAGCTTCCAACCACCTGTACTGAAGAGAAAGTGCAGCTTCTCCTGCATCTTTAAAAAGACAAGAGTAAATCATCATCATATGAGCTCTCTGAGAAACTGAAGGGGCTTTTCCTAAAGAGGGCTTTGGGCTCCATCTTCCAAACAGAAACTCTCTGGAAAGACCTTTTTTGGGACTCTTCATCTCTGGAGGACAGTGAAGGTTGGAAAGGCATCCAGATTCAACAGACTGCATGGAGAGAGCCCGGAGCTTTAAAAGGTTTGCGTTGCTCCAAGAGCTCATGGTAATTGGTAGTGACCTGCCTATGGTTATATGCTCTCATTGCATCTTACATCCATGGAGATCTTCCACATCACTAATCCAGGAGAAAAATACTGAGTTGTCCTTCTTAGAGCAGTTTTCTTCAAGAATAAGAGAGGAAAACAAGAGAGAGGAGGAGGAAGAAAACTGTACCTCTGGCTGAATATAGGTTTTTTTTAAATGAAACCTCATCCTCTGAGTGCACACACTTAACTTGCTTTCTTTGCCTAAATCTCCCTTTACATCACATGGAAAGTGAAACCTCTGAGATCTGGATGCAGTCCCAGGCATCAGGGAACTCCACTTGTAGGTACTTAAGTCGTGGACTGAATTAATTCAACAAGAGTCAACAGTGCAAAAAGTCTCAGTGCCCAGTAACCACAGGTCAAACCACAGTAAACAGATCTGAGTTCTACTGCACTTTCCTAATGACCCTCTGGCTAAGTTAAATTTTCTTCTTCATTGCTCAAAGATGGTGAGCAATGCAGAGAAAGTGATATATCTTGGCATGTGGAAAACACTTCAAAAATCCTCCAGGAAATGGGTATTTCATTGTATAAGTGAAAACTGCTCTCACCACCATTTGAAAAATAGGCCTTTATGTCAAAATAAATGATATCACAAAAACAGATGTTTCAAATGGATAATTTAACACTTTAGTAACTCACTTGTTTAGCACTTTTATTCTTGTATTAATAAAATTTGGATCATTGTTAATCCAGGATGTTACTTACTTTTGTGCCATTAGTATTAAGTCAGACTGGAATTTCATTTTTTTTTTTTTAACATATATTAAATGGTAGATGTTGCTCTCAGACAAATCCTAATGGATAAGCCATAAGAGGTGAGTGCCAGTGCCCCCACAAGTGCACTAACTAATGGAAAAGATTGGAGAGCTGAATGGGATCAAGAAGCACTATGTGAAAGTGGAAGAGAGGATTTTGAAAACAACATATTATTTCAGCTTTAGTCATCAATATGCATAATTTAGAACCAATCAATAGTGGTAATTACAACTCCTTACTGATCTAGCCATTATCAGATGGCAGTATTGTATAAATATCCATGTTATTGGAATGGATTACCATTATTATTCACAGCTATATTAATTTTTATAGTGACATTGTGGTCAAAATCCTTTTCATCCATGTGTGGCATATTAAAATTTTAGTTTTGGTACAAAGAGATCTTCTCCATCCATCTTAACATAATTCAGCTGCTGATGAATTTTCTGATTACTTAACCCTAAAGGATTATTCCTACTTAACTGCCATTTTCTCTCCTCTAGTCACAATCTGCATTTCAGAATAGCAGAAGAAGCACTGGGAGGTGTCAAGCATTTATAATTTGACTTCAGTGAAAGTTACAGATGCTTGATACTTTTTAGGTCATGAACCACCGTCTGCTTCTCCAGCTCCTGAAACACTAATGCTGTCCATTGTAATTTGAGTTCACTTTCAAATAATGGACTTGATTGTCAGCTGCTGGAGTTAATGGCTGTCTTGCCATTCATCCCACATAGGCAAGAGAGACCTGCATGCAAAGCGTAACAGACATTTATTTTACATGATTTCATTGAGTATTCTGTGAGGGAACCAAGTAATAATAGAACAGATTTTATACACAAGTCATAAAATTAATTTGCCAATAGCATGGCGCTGCACTTCATGTCCAGATCCCAGTGATCCAGAAAAACTCTTGTGGTAAGATTTGGTTAGGCTTTGCCCCAAGGTCAAGGCTTCAGATAAACAACCAAGTATTTATCAACAAAAAAAAATGAAATACTTAAATAATTAAATAGTTTAATTATTCACTAAATCTATCCATAAAAAATATAAAATTTGGAGTTTGTATTTAATGCTTAAGTGACCAAGTTTCAGTAGATATTGGCATACAAATCAGATTAAAATCTGAAAAAGAGATAAATATATGAAGAAATTATTTCACTGCTCACATGTGTTTCTGTGCCTAGAGGTTAGATGGTGTTTTGGAGAGGGTCACATGAATTTCAAATATTTATCTCTGAGGTGTATAGTATTTCTGATAAGTATTTTTTAGGCAAAAAATAGAGAGTTGCACTGGCATTTGAGCATGGGTAAGATCTGATGCACCATTGTTTCCCAGTTGATCTATATTTGAACAACAGTTCTGAAATTTCCCAAATGGGCTGACCATCCAAGGAGTGGAGTCTGTGAGTCCAACTGGGAATGGAGAGGCACTGAACACATTGCAATTGTATAGAATTGCACAAAATCTTCTAACTACACTGAAACTGAAGTTTCATGTAAAAAAAATATGTGACTGAAAAAACGTCGACACATGGTAGTCATAAACCACTGGGCTCTGCAAAGCAGAGATACGAAGCAGAAGAAGAAAGGTAAATTAAATGTATTGCAAGATGCTACAAATGAAAAATGGTTCCATTAAAAGTTGAGCATAGTGCCATTAAAAGTTGAGCACTAAAGAAATCTCAGTGCTGAGGTGACAAAGACAGTGTACTGCTGTCAAGACCATAGCAAGTTCACAGCTCTCTATTTATTGTATTTTTGGAAGGATTTTGATCTTGAGAGATCTTCATCACTTATAAATGAACTAGTCATTAGTAGTCTTTTATGTATCTCCAGAGAGCTATCACAGCTCTCATTAACTGCTATATCTAAACAACTGAAATCTCCTGTTGCAGTGGCATGTGTTTTCAAGACTGAATCCTTACCCACTACCATGTCCTATCTCACTGAAGCAGAATAAAGCCTGAATAAATTAGGGTAAACCACTCATTTTTCAGCACTGCCTCAGTTAGCATTTAGGATGTACACAAGATATATTGAACTTAACTCTTTAGGCTCAAAGATTCCTTTAAGAAAATAAAGCAAAAAGTAAAGGACCACAAATTTTTCTTCTGAACTGACAGAACAGTGATTTTCCACCAGTTGTTGGTGATCTAATTTATGTCAGTCATTTGCTAGCTATGAATGTCATCATTTAGGTCAGAAAAGAGAACTGTAATAGGATGGTTTTTATGCAAAACCAGTGTGGACAGCTATGGAATGCTATCAAGAAAAGCAGCTGTGTTGGTTGTTTGCTCTTTTCCACAGTTTCCTAGATGAAAAAAAAAAAAAAACCAGTAATGAGTTTTCACCTAATTCTCAGTTTCCATATTACCCCTTGCATGACTCTTTGTCCTAGACTGTGTAAAAACACTACATGTACTTAAAAATGAATCAATTTTGCTTCTCTCAGTCTTACTATTATCCTTTATTTTAGTTAGAAATTTAAACCATATCCATACTGAATCAGAGAACAGGTCGAGCCTGCTGAGTCCTGTCTGCAACAGTGGCCAGTAGCTGCTCTTTGTAGAAAAGCATAAAATCAGACTAAGACCCAACACTGTTTTCCCTCACACACATTCCCAGTTTCCAGCAGAAATATAATGGGTTGCTTTGTACTCATCTTTTTGCCCAATTTCTTCCCTTCCTGCTAACTTGAAGGATTTTACGAGGCACTGTAACTACACAATCACTGTCCTCTTTTATGGGTGCAGACAACATTTCCCCCCACTCCCCTCTTTTATTACATTTATAGTCTTTGCCTGCCAAGATGCTTTTATGGCGGTGGAAATGATTGCCTCACTCTTGATAAAGTCTGGAGTATCCCTTGGTGCTCCATATAACTTGTCACAGGCTCTCAAGAACAGCTCCTTGTGTGCTCCTGAGCGACTGACGCTTGTACCAACTCCCCTGATGTGCTTCCTGACACGGGCAGAGAATATTCTTCTTTACAGCATCTCCCACACTGGGCTCTGTACCAGCTCTTTTCAACGTCTGCTCTTGGTTTCTTCACTTGTCTTAACTCCTGGGCTTTTGCCTTTGGAGACAATGAAAATTTATACTTTTACTTTGCACTGTAACTACACAAACAATTTAAAGGAAAACATTTCCTTTGCTGTCTCCCATTTCTGTTGAGAGTGTTGTGTGCAGGGTATATCTCCATCCCTTTTTTTTTAACTGGAAACCAGGCAAATTTACCTCACAATTCTTGTACAGAGCAGCCTGCATTGTTGCAAACTCTTGGCTTTCCATGCAGCACCGCCTCGTTGCCTGGTTCATCTGCATTTCCAGCTCACAGAGGATTACAAGCATACTTTCTGTACTGAAATGTGGGACCTAAAGGCAATAAAAGACCAGGCAACAGGATAAAATTGATTCTTCTTCAGAGATCTAAATGGGAAAGAATTATTGAAGATACCGTTAGGGCCCCTTGCTGAATCATCAAACTATTTTTGGTATTCAAAACTATTGCAGTGGTAATTGAGACAGCATATAAATACTGCAAAGATATCTCTTTGGGCCCTCTTCATAGAGCAGTTGTATTCCATTAAAGTGCTTTTCTTGTACAGGTTAATCTTTCAGAATAAAAGTGGAAAATACAGCAACAAAACAAGATGATATTTTCACTACTCAATAAACCTCTCTTCCCTTGTCTGTAAATAAATGATTCCCACAGGCACCCTCTCCAGGGCTCCTGAAAACTCAAAAGGGCAAGGAAAAGAATTAAAAAATGTCAGACTGCACCTTGTAGTGTTTATTAAAACAAACAAACAAACAAACAAACAAACCAGCACATCAAAGACTGTCCTGCTTTATCCTGCATTTACATGGTATGCAAGTGAAATCAGACTCTGATCCAGTCTGCCTGTGGAAGAGCACTCCTTGTACCCCAATTAAGTGACATAAATGTGAGAACAACCCCCCACTGACATGAAGCAGGAAAGCTGGGGGTTTTTGAAAATGAGAATGACAAATCAGGCTTAATATCTGAATGAATCCTAAGTGTGAAGGAGGAGTAGAATAAGAGCATTACCAACCATTGTAATTTCTTGTACATCCCTCACTTTCTCTTTTTCTTGTCCTGTGATTCCTTTTTTTCAGTTCCAGAACTATATCTACAGCAACTGAACAGCACCTGATTTATTTTGAGTACTGAGACAGTGTAACTACCAGTGACAAAAATACATTCTCATTGCAGCTGCACTCATAGGAAAGTATTTCAACACTCAGAGTTGGATTGATTTCACATTATACGTTAAAAAATACAAACGTCTCTCCTAAGGGAAGTGAAACTCTGCAGTTTAATGGCTAGATTCCAATACCAGGGTGCTTAGATAAATTGCTTTTATTCATAATGTGTCTAATTATATACTTTCTGTCATTCTATTTTGACACCTTTGTCCTTCTCTTCCTTTCCCAAACTGTTGTATTGCATTTTTGTCCAGACAACTGTTTCTTGCTCAAGAAGTTCTTCACGGGCCTTGTATTTCCTCTCAAAAAGGGTGTTTAAAGGAGTTCATAAAAATGCTTTGGGATAGTTGAGGGATGAGAGGAACTACATAAATCTAAGTTCTTCTGATTAAAAGAGCACTGAGTGAGTTGTCTGGAGTATGTGGTTTGGATTTTTATTGTAAATCATAGAAACCTGCATTTCTGGTCTGCTTTACTGTAGATGAAACAAGTGCTGGATGACACCTTGTATTTCACCAGCTGCTTTCCTGCAATTTTTCAAAGAAAGTAACACAATATATGGTCCACCTGCTGTGAGAACATCTGAAATACCACAGACAGTAAAAAGCCTCTGAGTAAAGTTCTGCCAGAGAGTGTTTTGTTGATATGCTTTATGGCATATACATACACCTTACATATAACATATACATAACATATACCTTACTCAGTTTTCAGACAATATCTCTAGTTTCTCATGAAAAAGAACTATGCTTATATAGCTTTTTTTTTTTTTAGGTGCATAAGAATGCAATGAGAATATTACTTTAAAATGTTCTTTTGTTTTAGGCTTCTGGGTTTTCCAAAGTTTTAATTTAGGTCCCCACAAAGGATCAGTCAGGCCATTATTACATCATTACTATCAAATACAAATTTTGGTCCTGCAAGACTCCTAACAAAGGACTAATTTTGTATCCTTCACCTATGTAAATAAATTGTCAGATGTTGGTGGAACTAATTACAAGAGCATTGCTTTCTGCTTTCATCAGGACTTCAAGGCCTGATTGAAGCATGGTCAATACACACCACTGTCTTCCAATAACATTTTTATTTCAGATCTTGATTTTAAAACTAGCATCCTCTTTGAAGAGTGTGAAAGAGCTTTACAAGAATTAATTCCTGTAGTGACCTGGAAGGGGGCTACAGCCACCCTACAGGCAGCACAGCTGAGTTGCAGCAAGGCTTGGTGGTTCCTCTGATAGATCCTCATCAGCCACATTTTCCACAACTCACACAATTCTCATCATTAAATTCCACTCGACTCCCTACAAGCACTCTGCACCTTTGATTTATACTCAGTTCCTTCAGACCCACAAAGAAGACACTAATTGTGCTGTATGTACACAGTGGAATGGGACCTTAAGGGATAGGTTTTTAGTAACTCAGATGACACCTTCCTAGTTAGTGCAGTGTAGCAGGATTCTATTTAAGATTGCTTTGTTTAATTATTTAAGAGCCATTATGGTAACTGGATATACTTTAACTGTAATTTATTAACTCATACACTTGAATTATCCAAGTCTCTACATCCACTTCACAGAATTACAGAGGAACTAGAATAAGATAATGGTATTGAAACGCTACAGAATATTCCCTCTGGTGAGAAGTAGAGAAACTCTCTTATCTCTCATAGCAAAGGGGTTCCTAAGCTTTTTCAAACTATGCACTAGGACCATAAGAATCACTTTATACTAGCAGCAGATGTTCATGTAGGCACTGTTAAGAAAATGTGTGCATTTTGTAGATATGTATGTGTAGGTATAAGTAAATACCTACACATAGCATACATATATAAGTCTTCAATGCAGAACTACAATTTGCTTCCCTTTTTTTTTGTGTAAAAAATGATACTGCATCAACCTGTTTATTCCTTTTTCTCTGTTCTTCTGAATATGCTTCTTCATGCTCTGATCCTTGTGTCTTTCCACCATGTGCTTTCTTGTCTCCGCATTTTATCTGTTTGGATGTCGTGTTAGAAGTTTCCTTACTCATTGCAAACTCTGCCCATTCACCTGCCTCCCTCTTCACCACCTTCCTCTGTGCACACTGCCTGCCTGCTTTCTGCCTGCCTGCACGGGACATCCTATTCCTCTGGAAAATGACAGCTCTGGGAGCAGCACCTCGAGAGTGCTCTGATATAGTGTCTGCTCTTGCCATCAGCAGCTGGATTCTCTTCTTGCCATTCAGGAACTTCTGAGCAGAGCTGTCATTTGCAAAATGAACAGAGACACATGGAGCAGCAGACAGAGGAAAAAACATCTAGGCCAAAGCATGTGATGAGCCAGCCCCTGAAAGCTTCAGTAGGCACTCACAGACCATCTCAGTGCCATAAATTAATTGGGAACGGCTTAGAAAGAAAAATTTTTAGCACTCAGGATTCTTACTTATATCAGTCTCTTCAACAGAATATTGCTTTAGTTTCAGCATGTATCTTTCTTAACCCAAGATGCTTCCCACAATTCTGCTGTGCTGCAGACAACAGGTCATAAACATCAGGAACATGCAGCAGAGCCATTATCAGTCCTGTATTCTGGGCTGCAGCATCCCTGCTGTTCAAATATACTGGCAGAGGACAGAAAACTGATAACAGTAATTCTACAGGGCTTTTGAGCCAGGAGAAGAAGAGGATTGCGAACAATTACTGCCTTGGAGGCTTAGATGTTCAGAAAGAGGGAAAACTCATAATTTACCTGGACTGACCACTTTTGCAATAAAAAAAAATAACTTGCCCTAAATTAAGAGCCTGCCAAAACTGAAAACTTAGACAGGCATGTCTGAGAAAGATTTTTAACAGATACAGAATGCTTTCCTGTGTAATCACTAATGCACAATATCCCTCTTGCACTTAACCTTTATATGTTACCAAAGAACAGCATCGAGATTGTCCTTCCAGCACGCATCTGAAAGCTTTTAATGTCCTCCTTCCATCTCCATCAAAGCCAAGATATCAGGAACATAGAAAGATTTAACCATTTATTAAACGGCGCTATCACGTCAGGCAATATGTTCTTTTCTGCAGGGCACTAGTGAATTGAATGTACAAGAGACACAAAGTGTCTAACAAAGAGAAAGTTGCTGCAGGACAAGGATTGCCTCTCCTCTCCCAAGCAACTCGACTGGCAAGGAAATCCTACAGAACACAAACCAGAGCAAGTCAATGGCAGCAAATAAGGCAATGGGAAATCACAGAAATAAAGGTGTAGAAAGAGACTGGTGGACATGAACCATTCAGCTGGGTTTTTTCATTTTATTTTTTTTCAAATATTACTTAATTAATAAACAAAAACTTCTTAGAATCATAGGTTCATAGAACAGTTTGGGTTGGAAGAGACCTTAAAGATAATCCAGTTCCAACCCCTCTGCCATGGGTAGCGATGCCACACACTATGTCAGGTTGCTTAGAGCCTGATCCAAACAGGCTTGAGCCCTGTACAAAGTTGCTTATTGGATCCAACTTAGGATCTAATTGCTTTGATTACCTGGCTCAAGATGAACTCAACTCTCCCTTCCTCTTTTTCTGCAATGTGGAGTTGGAAAAACCAGGTCTCACTGTCATGTTTCACATAACCATTTCCCAACCAGGGTGCACACTAGGCCAGGTACAGAACACAGCTGAAAATCAGGCCCTGAGGAAGCCACTCCTATCACAGAATCACAGAATATCCTGATCATACAGTTCAACTCCTGGCCTTGCACAGGACACCCCAAAAGTCACACCAGGTGCCTGAGACCATTGTCCAAATGCTCACTGAACTCTGCCAGGCTTGGTGCTGTGACCACTTCCCTGGGGAGCCTGTGCCGATGCCCAACCACCCTCTGGGAGAAGAACCTTTTCCTAATATCCACCCTACACCTGACCTGACTCAGCTTCAGGCCATTCCCTTGGCTCCTGTCACTCATCACATGAGAGAAGAGATCAGCGTCTGTCCTTCCTTCTCCCCTCCTGAGCAAGTTGTAACTGCAGTGAGGTGTCCCCTCAGTCTCCTCTTCTCCAGGCTGAACAAACCAAGTGACCTCAGCCACTGCTCGTATGGATTCCCCTCAAGTCCCTTTGCCATCTCTGCAGCCCTCCTTTGGACATCCTGTAATAGCTTTATATCCTTACATGCTTAAGAACATGAAATAAACATCATTATGTAACAATAGGTAAAGAACACTGTGGGAAAGCTGTCACCAGTGAAAGAAAACACAACAGAGCCCTGCCCTGGCAATATTCACACATCATGGCATGGCATAGACGCATGCACACATGCTGACATAGGGAGGTCAGAATGAGCCTGTATCCAGCTGAACCACCCCACAGCTTCAGGATATGACACCAGCACTGTCTGAGGAGATAAAACAATGCAAACAGTTTGGGAGTCCTACATTCCTATGCTGGTAACTCTCGCATACCTCTGAAGCTGCTGCTGATACAGATTCACACTGCCTCACTCACGTTTGTTTCCTGTCTTTACAGCTGTTCCTAAATCCATAAATACCAGTTGATGCACAGTCATGAGTCATACAGAAAAAAGCCCCCAGCAATTCTGGGCTCTTTGGTTTCTGAAACCCAGCCTGAGACATGCTACAACATCTCTACTCACCGCTGCAAACCTCTGCAAATTGGAGGACACAGGGGCTTGGCCGTATTTTTTGACAGAGTTCCACCCAGAAAAAGAAGATGCAGCCAATTATGGATGCATGGCAGCCACGAGTTTTAGACTTCCAAGGTTTCCTAAAATCAGTAAGTATTTAAAACAAGTGTTGCCTGTAACTTTTATAGGGCCTGGAGCATTCAGGGCGGGTACATTCTCATGGTCATATGAGATCCCAGGTGCAGTATAAAGGTGAGAAAGAAAAAAACCCATGAAAGCAACCCCTAAAACTACACCTCTAAAGTGAAATACACTTTTATTTCAATGGAAAACTAAAATATTAATATAAAAATTCAGAATTAATTATCTTGTTTATTTCACTTTCATAAAAAAGGAATTGTTTCACAGTCAGCAAAACAGACATTTAATTAGGCTTTGCAATCCACAAGCAATTGAATAAAATACACAGAAAAAAGGCATAACTGCCTCAGCTCATTATACACTACTGTTTGAATGAATACAGCTTGACCCCATAGACCCTGAACAGTGACTTCAGACAAATCATCTCTCTGAGAGCTGAGGGGTTGAGTGGGCTTTGTGAAGACAGGTCAAGTGGACCTGTGTATTCTTCGAGAGTCATAAACAACACAAAAATCTAGTGCATGTAATTAAGTTAAAGGACACAGACTCATCAAGACATTTCTGCAAAATTATGAGAAGTTTCCAGCAATCAGATTGCTGCAAAAAGAATTGCTCTGGATGCAAATTTGACTTGAGGAATAGAATGCTTTTTTCATCTTCCTTCAGAATCTTGGCAAGGCAGAATGAGACGAAAACAGTGTGTTGAAGTTTCCAAGTCTGAGTCTCAATTACTGCAACTATAGTAAAATAATCATACGAAAAAGTCAGGAAAAAGCATCCTTCCAATGCAGGTAGGGAGCTGGCTGCAGCTTATTGCACACAATAAAAGGAGGGTACTTGTGTGCATTTAGCATTCAAAATACAAAAGGAACAATACGATTTATTTCAGCCGAAAAGCAGCTGTAAAATGCAGAGGCATCGGGGATGAATGAGACAGGAAGCCACCGGGAGGCACTATTGCCACTCAGCAAGTGCGTGATCGAAGCCTCTCCTGCTGCTGCTGCTGCTGCTGCTGCTGCTGCTGCTGCTGCAGGTCCTCGGCCACCAGCGGAACAGCCTCGCGTGCAGGTCAACTCACGAGCAACAGCATCACCGTGCAGAAAATACACTTCTTTAGAGGCTGGTGCATTTTCACCTCCCTTGAATAGTGCTGAAAATGTTTGCAATAAAAGTGATGTGCAAGCTCTGCCAGTTACCAGAGACTAAAGTGGTTGTGGGGAGTTTTTTGTTTGTTTTATTGTATACCACCATCTGATTTTATCCTGAATAAAAAAGAGGGCTATAATGAACAAACCAAAAACTTAAGGGATTATGAACAAACTTCTTCGTAAATTAGAAATCTAGGAATGTCTGCAGAATGAACACTTACCTTTCAAAACTGCAAATTACTACGAAAAAAAGGAAAATGAAAGTAATGATAATATGACTCTCCTTGTAGTTAAAAATAACCTTTAATTTTGCAATTTACTAATTTTATACTGCATCAGCCACTTTGATTTTAATCTCAGAAGAAAAAGACAAAGCTGAGTGCAGTACAGATGAAAAATCAGAAACCACAAAAGTCTGAGACATCCTGTTCTTACACTGCCACTCATCAGAATAAAAGTCCACAAAATCCAACTTCTATTTTCTCCCAGGTACAGATAAGTAAAATCTTATTTTTTCATGTAATTATCAACCCTTTGACGATTTGAAGGATACTGTACACCTTTATAAACTCTTCGTTCAAATATTTTGAAGCAACTTCATAAAAAGATTTGACTCTCATATAGTACCACAGTCAGGGAAGGGTTTACTTAGCATTCTTCTCTTATGCATTTACTGTATTTTTAAAAGTTGCCATAATCTGGAAAAATACAGCATTATTTAGGATTTTTGTCATTTTATAGTGAAAAAAGCATATGAAAAATGCCATTTAAAATAATGCTTTATGATCTCTATTGATTTGCATGTACGAGAGTTTAATTCCTGAAGCAGATCATGCATATAAAATTTTCCTTTTCTGCTGTTATCCACAATATTTTAGATGCAAGATATTTCCCCATTTTCACCTCAAGGTAGAAACACACCTTTAATTATTGATAAATGTGATATCAGCTGCCTTGACTGCCCAACAACAATTAACCCAGAAAGATCTGCTGATAGCATGAAGTATAGAAATACTTACAATGCAAAGAACACAAAACGAAAAATTTTAAGGCACATTATACTTTGAATTATTTAATTCACCACACAGAACTCATTCAGAGAAACACAATGTACATCTCAGCTAAAACTCCTCCTTAGTGCAGAAGTTTAATGTTAAATTGAGTCTGGTAGGTTAATCCATGGGAATATCAATCTCGTCTGGCAAATTTTCTGTGCTAAGAGCATGTACTCAGGCAGGTGGAAACATCTGGCTTAAATTTGCTTCTACTCAAAGCTAGAAGAATGAAAATCAGCTCTGGGTTTGATAGCTGTACTCCTGTGAGAGTGTGTCACCTGAGATGATGGTTACAGCAGACACCAGAGTCAATGGCACTAAAGAATTTTGATTTTATGGCACAGCCACACACCTGGCTTGTGTTCTGCTGTGCATCATCACAGGAGAGTTAGCCCAGATCAGAGGATGATGGGCACCAGAGGAAGGTGGTTTCCTCCCTGGGGTGCCAACTGAAAGCTAATTTTTGCCCTGTCATAGCTTAGCTTTGGACAATTTTCTTTGTCTTGGATCTTCATCTCCGAAAGATTAATTCTCTAATTATCACAGTATTTTACAGATAATTCAATTTATGACTGCCATGCTCTTCAGTACTGTTGTAATGAGGCTCATATAAAATACTTCAGAGAGGTCCTTGGAGCTATCCTCTACATAAGCTGGACAAGCAGAGGTTACATGCCTCAGGCACAAGATAACCAGCAGCAAGAAGAGCAAAACTATCTGCTTATTTGAGGTATTTATTTAGTTCTTATTACTGAACACAAGAAACAAGGAGCAATCATTTACTTCTACTCCAGGGAGAGAGAGAAAATGCTAAGTTCAAGAATTTATTCACTGAAAGAGTGGCCAGGCATTGGAGTAGGCTACCCAGGGAAATGGAATCATCACCCCTGGAAATGTCCAGAAAACATGTCGATGTGGCATTTGGGAACATGGCTTAGTGCTGGACTTGGCAGTGCTGGGTTAATAGTTGGACTTGATGATCTCAGAGGTCTTTTCCAACCTTCAGAATTCTGTGAATCTATGATAATATTCTGCATGTTTTCTTCTACCTTTACTAGAAACACTTGTGAAATTATGGTCAAGTTAAATGTGGGATTCAGACCCACTTGTCTTTATGGGAGATTTCAATTACCTAGACAAAACTGGGAGTATCATTCTGCTGTGACAAACTGACAGCTCTTGAAAATTCTTGAAATTTGTTCTTCTTGTCACAGATTAAGCCAACCAGGAAAGGTGCCCTCCCAGACCTGCTGTTTGTGAATAGAGAAGGATTCATGGGGGATGTGATGGTAGGTGGCTGTCTTGACAACAGAGATCACAACATGGTTGTGTTTAAAATTTTTAATGCAATGAGAAAAAGGGACAGGAAACTGCTACCCTGCACTTCAGAAGAGAGAACTTTTAAAGCTATTCAGCAGCTATTTAGTTGATTACTCTGGGAATCTGTTTTTGAGGACACTTGGAAGTCCTCAAGTACTGATCAGTCTTTAAGAAAAATGTTTTTGAAGCACAGGAGCTGGCAATTCCACTGCATCCTAAGTCAAGCATGTGGGAAAGAAATCCAGCTTGGCTCAACAGGGAACTCTTCATGGGGTGCAGGAGAGAAAATAAACTGTATGTTCTCAGAAGTGAGGTCAGGCTTTTCAGGAAGAATGCAGAATTTTTGATACTGTCTATTACAGAATCTTCTGGACAAGTTGTCCAGCTATGGAAAGATCAGGTACAGAGTGCACTGGGTGAAGAACTGGCTGAAGGACAGAGCTTGAAGTGTTGTCACCAATGGTGTTCCTCTGGGTTCATTTCTAGGGCCAGTCCTGATCAATAAATTTATCAGTGGTCTGGATGTAGGAGTTGCATGCACCATTAGCAAGTTTGCTGATGATACCAAAATGGAAGCTGTGGTTTGTTGCTTTGAGAGACAGAAAGCCTTGTAGAGGGATCTAGACAGATAGGGGAATTGCGTTATCATTAACAGAGTGAAATTCAGAAGCTGGAATGTTGGATTCTGCACCTAGGATGGAGCAACTCCCAGCACAAGTCTAAATGGGGAGAGGAGTGGCTGGGGATCAGCTCGCCAGGAGCCAGCAGTGAGCCCTGGCAGCCCAGAGGGAAAGTCCTGTCCTGGGGTGCATCGAACACAGCACAGCGAGCTGGGAAAAATGAGGATTATCCTGCTGTGCTGTGTTGGAGCCCTGAGTGCAGGGCTGGGACCCACCAAGTGAGGATGTGAAGGTTCATGGCTGTATCCAGAGGGAAACAAAGCTGGTGATGGGGCTGGAGGTCATGTCCTGTGAGGAGCAGCTGAGGGCTCTGGATTTGTCTGGTTTGGAGAGGAGGAGGCTGAGGGTGACCCCATGGCTCTCTAACAGCTTCCTGAGGGGGGCAAGGGGAGAGGGAGGTGCTGAGCTCTTCTCCCTGGGATGCAGTGATAGGATACATAGGAATGGTTCAAAACCATGCCTGGGAGGCTTAGACTGGACATTAGGAAGGACTTTATTACTGAGAGAGTAGTCAAAAAGTGGAACAGATTTCCCAGAGATGTGGTCAATGATCCAGACCCATCAATATTTAACAGGCATTTGGGCAATGCCCTTAACAACATGCTTTGACTTTTGGTCAGCCCTAAATTGGTCAGGCGGTTGGATTAGATGGTTTTGTAAGTCCCCTCCAACTGAAATAGTCTATTTTGTTTAATTCTGTTCTTGTGATTTACAGACAGTGATTAAAAATCAGCTCTGCCCCCACGCTGCTCATTGTTCTGAGAGTCCCTTGGAGTCTGCTCGGAGCCTGTGATGACCAGTGTGTGTTTTCATCCCCGTGCTAATGAGAGTAAATGAAATTACAGAAACCATTTTAAAAGCTGCCATTTTCAACACTGATGTCAGAGGTAACCTGCAGGTAGGAAATAGTTTCATTTATTTTATATAATAGTTTAATTTGTTTTATATAATAGTTTAGTTGTTCACTTAGCCTAAGCCTTCTGGGGTTACAGGCAACCAGAACAGGTTTCTTGAACCAGTTGCACCCAGTACATCACCAGAGAGCATTTAGAAGATTATACTTCCCATGTTGTTATTACAAATGAAGCCATTCAGGGCAGACAGTTACAGAAAAAATCTGAAATTTGCCCAAATGAAAATCACCTACTTTCATTATTTGGAGGATTAATTTGTACAGGACTGAGGATTCTTTTTTCTTTTTTTCCTAAAGGATAATATCATTTCTACAAGCTGGTAGGAGTGAAAAGCTATAAACAACTGCTCACAAATGATGGGTTGTGAACTGAATAGAATAGTCATTATAATTAATAACTTAGTAATATGTACTACAATGTCAGGACCTGGCAGAAACTTCCATCTATAATTAATTATAATCCTCATTTTGGATAAGGTTGTTTTTTTTTTTTTTTTTAAGGAAAAGGAATGACAGTACTTGTGCTTCTGCTAACATGAGTCTAATTTCATTCACTGTGAAATTTTGGGTTTGATTTGCAACAATGAAAACTCAGATGCGTAAGCCCTGAAAATTACCTTAAAACTAACTAAAGCTTTTCTTGCTTTTACTAAGGTACAGAAATAGAATTTCTTTTCATATAAAAGTTAAGAAAATATGCACTTACTTACCCTTATTGTCTGGAAATTGCTGTCCATTTTTCCCATTTCAATAATGTAGTAGCTGTTAGAGCTAAAAGATAGGCTTGGAGGACCTTTGTTTTAAAATTTACTCCATGGAGATTTTCTGGATTTATATGCTTTTATACGGGAAAGGGCAAAACAAAAATAATGTTGAAAACTAGGTTATATAAATAGAGCATGCACCTAGTTATATACAATAAATCATGCAGATGAGTATTTTTAACTGGGAGAAGGAGACAGAAGAACAATGAAGAAATATAGGTGTTCCTAAAACCTAAGGTGATGATATTCTCTTGTCCTGGAGACACCAGAAATGCACATAGACATTGAGCCTGCTTCCCAAATAGAACTGACAAATGAGGGAAAGCATCCCAAGGGGTTCCCTTAGGTTCCCCAAGTTCAACAAAACTGAAAGTACTCTTCAGTACAATGCTTTTCCCTCACATCTTTCCTCAAATAAAATGAATTATGCACAAAGATTTTTTACTTCAATTTGGATGCTTTGGAATTTCTGTTGTAATAAACAGAACTCTAAGGACTTCTCTGTAAATGCTTTTCCTGCTTATTCACGTTGTTTTTATCAATATAAACACTTATTTCAACCCCAATATCGTATCTTCACCCCCCAAAAAACCCCACAAACCCAAGCATTATTAAGTTGGAGATGCTGAGATACGTTTAAGTTGCTGCCTCTCTGCATCTGCAGAACAAATGGAATAGGAAAGCTTACATTCCTAAAGGATAGATAGCAAGATTCTTTTGACATTCATTATATACTTAGAAAATAGATTTTCTGGCTGTTTAAGTTAATTTTATAAAAAGTTGGTTGTAGGATTTAGGAATAGTCATGCACAACTGAAAAGTGCATATAAAAAACAACTTTAGGTTATTTTTTATGGCAACTCCATTCTTTACACAAATATGGCAATTTTTTTTTTCCAAACAGATGTAATTCTGTCTTCTTTCTCTCACAGCCCAAAGCATGAGCTCTGTCAGGATTCAGGAAATATGTAGAGCAATGCCTAACACTCAGACACCCAGTCTGGAAGATTTCTTCTGAGAACAGTCAGGACACATACTCAGAAGGACAAATGCTGCCAAAATACACTTGTAACTTTCTTCTTTATAAAAACTGAGCTGCAAAAGTATCTGTCCTTATATTAGCCCAGTAGCTGCAATATTTACCCAGAAACTCTCGAGAACTAACTTGTATGCTTTGGGAAAATTTTCCTCTCTTGGAAAGCTGCTCTAGTCAGCAATTCAGTCTTTCACATCCATTCTCCTCTTGCCATATGAACCTTTCCTCCTTTTCAACACAGGCAAACACTTTGAATGTACCCACAGGCAATGGGTTTTGCATTCAGTAGACACTGGATTTAAACAAGAAATAATCTTGAGGGCAATTTGAGACTCCAGGACTCCACACTCTTAATTCAAGGCATCAGGCACTGGTGTCAAAGGATTTCTGACTGAGTGTTAAACCCAGCAGGTTATTTTGCACAAGGGCATCACAATGATTTTAGCACAATATTTTCCCCCCATTTTTTAGATTAGACATCATCCCTCACAACTGGTTTTGACTCTGGACTCTGAGAAGGTTGTCAAGGATCCCCTTAACACAACTATCTGTGGTGCCTAAATTGCAGAGAGGACGCAAAAAACGGATTTCTCCCAGAGTTTTCCACTGGAAACTGCTGCTGAGGTACCAGCAGTTCCCTACTGAATTTGATTGTCTCCTCAAGAGAACTAGTTCTTCTCAGAGCATTGCATAGAAAGCATATGGTAGGCTCTGGCTTCCATTTCTTGGGACCAGGCACCTAAAAAAAAAAAGCCATTGCAAAAAATCACTGCTGTCCTTTATCCATCTGTCTTTAGTGTGCTGGTGTGAGACAATTTCACTCCAAGTTGTTCATACTGAAGGAAGCCTACTTAACTGAAGTACTGCCATAGAAAATAGCTGAGCAGATCAGCTCTTCTTGGAGGATGTCTTTGCTCACCGAAGCAGATGATAGTCCTCCACAGACTTACACAATCTTGAAAAAGGCAGGAAGATGCAGAAGGCTCATTTCAGCTAAAGTTTTGGTGGCTCTCGGTTCCTGTTATAAATGTGCTCATTAGGGTTCATCATTAGAGGTCTTCACATATGTTTGAAGTTAAGCACCTGCACAACCTTTTGCACAATGAAGTCATAGCTATTACCAGTTATGTTGGTACTTACTTTTATCTACACTCATCCTAGGTTGTTCTTAAGAGGTTATCAAAGAACTGTAATGTCATTAAATACCATCCAGACATGAAAGGCTTCGGGAAGAACTTCTATTCCTACAGGAAAAAAATATTGTTAAGCCACAGAGGAGCAAGTATTTATATTTTTTAAACATTTTTAAAACACTATCCTTACAGACTAGACTTAATCTGTGAAAACAAATCAACTTATGATAGATTTCTTTGGGGTTAACATCAAGGAAATATCGTGTTGCCATTGGATACAACTCAGCCATTTAAAGGAGAAAAAATATTGTCTGAAGTCATTATAATTGTGTCCTTTACTGAGATGAGAAATACCAATCATTCCAATCCTTTTGCTTGTAAAAAGAGATGGTGTTTTTCAGGGACTTTCCATAAGCTACAACGATATTTTCCATGGATGGGAAAGGGTTCAGTTCAGTTGCATAAGCACAAGCACCTAGTGCTACTATATGCTAAGGTGTAGACAGAGAGAGAGACAGAGAGAGAGAGAGAGAGGGAGATTTAGACTTATATGTGTGTGTATGTGTATATAAGCAAACACACACCTTAGGGAATATGTATAAATTATATGCATATATTCTATATACACATACAACTGGAGGTCAGGTGTGCTATTCCAGATCTGTCATGTCACATCAGACACGTTTGGTCCCTGCCTCCCTGCCAAGTGAATACTGGGTCACCTTTCTGCTGAAAGAGAGCTCAGTCCTTGGTGTGCACTTAGTGCTGAATCACAGGTGGTGGCCTCACTGCCCACCTTTACTGATGGTCAGTAATTTAAACAAAGAAGCCAGAACTACACTCATGGTTGTCAGAAATTCTAATTTGCCCTCTATTGTCCCTCCTTCACCTCTATAAGATGTGTTAAGATCTTAGCTAGAGGTAATAATTTTTCATATAGAAAATTTAAGCTAAAAATTTTCATTTCTCAGACACAGTTCGTGCAAAAGGCTGTTTAGGAAGGAGTGTTTTGATGTAAACATCCATTAGTGGGCTCAGATTGACAGCAAAAAGAATTCATTGAGAATTTCTAAAAAAAAATGTAACACAGTTCTGGTGACCCCGTTATAAAAATGTAAGAGATTGCTGTTTCACAAAGTAAATAGCAACCCTCATTTTCCAAGAAATTCTCCTCTGTTCAGATTCAAGGCACTAAAAATGTTCTCCAGTGGTAGAGCAACACCTGTCTGCAGGGGAGCATTGCAGGAAACTGACTTGTACACTGTACTAAAATTACATCCTGAAGATAACAGAGGGGTATAAACAAAAGCTGTGTCATCCCAATGAATATTGAAATAATGTCATAACACTGAGGATTCCAACTGCTACTACCAAAAAAAAAAAAACAAAAAACAAAACCCCACCAAAACCCAAAAAAGCCACCAATCTTAACAGAGTTCAACAGATGATTTATTGCATGTTGTTCTCAGACCCAGTTATGAAAGAAATAATGAAACCCAAACCAAATGGTTATCAAATATGTTAATAAAAAACATGTCTTCTTTGAAGAAAGAAATCAAAACACAGGCTTCTACACCCATCAGATAGCCCAGAGCAAACAGAGCACAAACAAGGTTACGGACCCTTGTTGCACTCTAACAGTCCCTTGCTCACACCGTGCCATCTTTAACTGTAAGATGCAGTTTTACCACACACTACCAAGTCTTCACCCTCTTTTTCCCAGGGTGTTAATAAGGTTTAATTAGCAAAATAAGCATTTTCGAAGTGGTTTTTTTTTTTGGCAAAGCAGTTATTTTTCAATACCTGTCAAGATCAGTATAACAGAGAACTTTCTTCTTGAATCTTTGTCAGAGAATGGATTTTAAGACCCAATTAAATCAGTCAATACAACTGTTATTGTAGAGTTGTTCTCAGTTCAGGGTTTTCAGGTATTGGTAAATGAAGACAAAAGATTAGGTTTTTACAGGGGCCTTATCTTGTCTCAGCTTATTCCACTGTTGTATCTGCACAATGTTTGATATTATAACTCATTTCTTCATAACAAAATTTAAAAAAGGAAAAAAAATATCCTAAGAATTTCCTCAGCCCAGGAAGTGTTACATGACACGTGGCACAGGAAACATCTAGGGCTAGATTGTTAGCTTTCTTTTTGGGGCCTTAAAATTTTTTAAAACATACAAAAGATTTTTTAATATGACATAATATGATTTTTCACATTTTTAATGCATGTTTATTTTTATTTATTTCAAAATTTCTTATATTGTAGCCAATGCTCTTTTCGGTGGGTTGGTTCTAAGACTCTGGAGGATCAGAAATGGATTCAGAATTCCAGGGCTGCTTTTTTCTCAATTTGGATAAAGAAGCACATTATAAATAGCAATAGCTGTGTGTGAGGCCTTAGGGTTTTGTGGGTTTTAGGGGTGGACGTTGACAGCTTTTTTTAAACCAGGTTAGAAATTATTCCAGTAAAGACTCCTGCTGTGTCAGCAGATCTGGAAAAAAGTAATCAGTACAAAGTGATGTATGAGTTTCTTTTCTTTAATAAAAAACCCATACCAAACCAAGCCCCAAAAGAAAACAGAAGTTGAGAGCTCAATGTAAATAAGGAAAAGCTAGCTGCTGCTGCCACGAATGAGTGGTTTAGGTTGCTTAAAGAATCACCAGCAAGGGATCAGAAAAAGCAGGTTTGATATAAATTCGAAAAAACACAACCAAGTTTGATGGCAAGGTTCACTCCACTACTTGCTATATAAATGAAGCACACACAAAAAAATGTTTGAGGAGTAACCTACAAAGACCTTTGAGACCGGGGACACAAAAGGGTAAGGAGGGAAATGATTAAGGGGTAACAGAGACCCTTCTATTTATTCCCAAAGTTCAGAGTGGACCCCCTTGCCAAACTTAGCCTCAGACTGGATCAACAATTTAGGTCTAAAGGATTTAGTATCACTTTATCATAAAAATACCGCAGAAAATATTTTCCATATGTAGTGAGGGATACAGTACTGGGGGGAAAATTTAGGCTTTTATCTTTCGTTTAATATAAGAAAGGGTAACCGGACACTTTATAAAGAATAAGGTTTGAAAAATGCCACATCATTATTGACATTCTTTAGGTTGGGTGAATATTACCAAACAAGATGCAGGATGCATAGGATCACCCTGCACAACCTGAACAAGTGGGATAAACTGTCTGTACATTGTCTCACAGCTCCAGGGCAGAAGCTCAGGTCCTGCAGCAAGCTCGCTCCTGGCACACTCACAGCCCACCATGCTTTACATCAAAGGAGGTGTCTGAACCTATGAGAAAAGGTCATTACTGGGGGCATTGCATCCAATTCTTGGCAAAGCAGTTCAGCAGATATTAGTGTTCCTTGGAATCTTTCCTTGGGCAAACTGTTGGATTAGATGACCTTGTGGAGTCTGTTCCACTTTTCCTCGGTTTGCATCATGCAGCTCGCTGTACAATTGTGCTGTCTGTGCTGTCAAGAAAAAATATTCATGTTGATATTTTTTCCTGCATGTAGAGGATAACAGCATCTGGCAAAGAACTCTTTTATAAAGCTGCACTTGACCACTAACCTGTTGTGTTAAGGAAATTTGAATATTCTTCCATATTGAAAAACCAGCAAGACTTTAATACTGCTGCAGATAAATACCATAAATCTTGAAACGAAAGCATATGTTTCTTTCACACATTCCCACTTTTCTGCTTTAATTTGTCCCAGCCTACCTGAAGTGTTTTTACTGAAATTAGATCTGTTACTAGTATAAAATTATAGCTGTTCTATTTCTGTGATATAAAAACAAAGAAATAGAAATGTATCTAGTTATACTTAGCATTGGATATTTTTAGTATTGTTTCCTAATCTTGCTGTGGAAATCTAATGCAAACTAGAACATAAGAGATCATATTATTATACTTATAGCTATAATATAAGCAATCAGGAATTTAAAAAAACCCAACAAACAATAATAGATATTAAAAATCTAATTATTTGTGTAGTTTAGAGCATAGTATTTATTTTGTAATACAACCATGAATATGGCACATTTGTGTAACACATTCTGTTTATTGAAAAACAAATCCAAGATGAGATAATTTTAACTGCATATTGTATCATGGGAACAGGAGATCTGTGGCAAAGCACCAGGAAAAAGAAACAACAGAAATGAGTGAAAAAAACCAGTATCTGAGAAACATACAGCAAGGGACCCATATCTTCTTCAGGATTGTTATGCTAATTTTTGTGACTTGCTGGAGCATCAAAGTAGAAATTTTAGGATGAAGGCATCAATTACTAAATACTAATGCTATAAAGATATCATTAGCTTCTTAAGGTAATTTCAAACACTCATTCATACCCTACTTTTCAAGCACTGAACTTCTACTTGTACTCTGCAAGAGGTAAACTCTTTGAAAGTCAATAAAACTTAGCAGTTTCCTTAAGAAAACAAAAGTGGTTTCCTTGGGAAATATTATGTTCTAATCCTCTTCTAATTTGAAAAAAAGATAATAAACTGTCTAGAGGCCCCTAAATAAAACTCAGAATTGAGATATTAAACCACTGATGTACTATTTTTAAGGAATTGTGTGCTTGGATGCATTTTAAGCCTTATTAAGCACTTCTCACCTGAGCTTAGGTTTGTGGCTGTTCACTGCCAAAATAAGGCAGTGCATGAATAAAATTCAAACTATTGATCTTTAGTAACTTATTTTTGACAAAAATATATTTCTCAATTTAAGTCACATAACTGCATGAAGTCAGAATCTCAAATTATTAAGGAAAATAACTGGGTGAGAGAGGGACACCGCATCTAATGAAAACATTCTAGCAGGAAAGCAAAGACATATTTTTGCCTTAACATTTCACTTTATACATTGATCTATAATGAAATAGTCCTGCTTCTTACTTTCCCTCATTTTGCTAAAACTTAATACATAGATAGAAGTGCAGGGTACTTGTGAATGTATGGTCAGGACTACTTTCTTTCCATTTGAGTTCTAAATTAAAAATCTGAAATCAGGCTGTTATCACCCATGGAATTCTCAGGCACAGTTTATAGAGACAGGCATTTGGGAGGTTTGTTGGTTTTGTTTGTTTGTTTTGTTTTTTGTTTTCCCAGTGACTTTTCTTTCTCTTCTCACAGACACATTTCCTTTAACATCCCCCAAAGCAGCAGCTCTCCAAACTCTTCTTGCAGTGTCTTGCAGTGCCAATTCTTCTTGGGGTCTCCTGTGCAGGGCCAGGAGTTGGACTCCATGATCCTTTTGGGTCCCTTCAAACTCTGAAAATTCTGTGATTCTATGATTCTGTCTGCCTTGCTACCCAAGGTATTTTTTTATTATTATTAATAATAATTATCAATATATACACAGCTGAAATATTTTTTGAAACTATTGTTTTGCATATATCATCCACCTGGCTTTGTGATATTAAAAAATTAGGCAATGAGACACACATGCAACAGTCACATCAACATTGTGGAGGTGGTATTCATGGGTGGGTTGAAAGCATCAGGCCTTAGAAAACAGATCTACTTCGTGTTGTAAGTGCAAATGACATTATTTGGAGCTGGACATAAAAATACGACAGCAACTCCTCAGCAACTGCTGGTGAGCTGAGCAAACCTCTGATGGCAAAGGTTGATTTTTTGTCCTCCTGTTCCTGAACTCGCTGCATCACAACAGATACCAAGAACAGGATGCTGACATCATCTTGCACTGCTTGATCCTTCCACTGTGGCCTGGCAGAAAAGGAGCATGTATAAAATCCATGTTTCACAGACTGATCTGCCTGTGTGCTTTGAGCAGGAGCTGAGTCTTCCTGTCTTACCTGGTGTGTTCCTCTCCCACCTGTTGCCTTGTAGAGGGTACAGAAGGAGCATGGTTCCATTTCCAAACAAAAAATAAGTTGAAATGTTTTATGTCTTTTTTTTGTTTGTTCCTCCCTCCCCCTTCCCCCTCCAACCAGTTCCTTTTGGGCTCTGCTACAGCTGCTGCTTTACTTCATAATCTCACTTCAGGTAGACAGACTCTTGAAGGTCACTTAAGAGCAGCATTACTTCTGTATCAACATAGTCTGTGGAGTTTCCAGGGACTATATTCCGGCTCACCCTCCAGCATTTTAAATAAGATTTTTTATTCCAAGACAAAAATGGATATTTTACTGCTATCCCTCCCCCCTCTTAAGAGAAGCTTAAAAAATACTTTTTATAAGACTGCTTTATTATTACTGTATAAAGTTTAAAAGCAAATGCAATAAACCACCATCACCAAATGGCCTCTATTATATAATAACTTTAGTTTACTCTGACTTTCTGAGGATCTGAGCAGTCTGAACAATGTTATTTTCTGATATATTATCAGAAGAAAAGAAACTGCAGTTTTCATGCAGAATAATGAAAGAAATGGGCCATGGGTAAATCAGAAATGAAATATTGCAGAAAATAGCAGTATATAGAAGATATTAATGCAGCAGATTTATTTCGGGATTGGAGTAGGTAATATTCTTCACCTTGGTTCCACCAGGTAACAAGGAAAAAGGCATTGATATTTTCAAAGATCAAGTATCAAGTAAACTCATACAAGCAGACAGGAAAATACAGACTGTAATTTTGAATTGAGTTCTGTTTCTTTTTCAAGAAAACATCACCATACAAAGATAAATGTTGTGAGACACATCACGGTCTTACCAAGACAACTGATAACTTATGGCTGGTGAAGCCTTGGTAGTTAGGAAAGACAGTCTGTGAAAGACAAGTTTTTAATGGATTGAATACAAGAGGAAAAAAATAGCAACAAACAATTTCACCCTGTAAAAAGCTGTCCTAAGAACAAAAGAGAACATTCATTTGCACATAGCACAATGTGCTAAAAAATGTGAAAGCAGGAAGAGGACAGGTATAACAGAGATAAGGGTATACTGGATTTGGTATCACCCATGTTCAGAGCAATAAAAGAGGCATGTGGGAGGACCAGATGCATCAAGGTTTGTAATACACATTGATTGTCCCAGCATTAGGGAAGGCAGTCATAAAGTGCTCAAAGCAAACCACTTTTGTAAGCATACTAGGCAGAAATATATGAAATTAAAGAGCACACAATTTTGCAAATGCTCCTAGCAGAGGAATTTCCAATAGTACAACATTCTTTTATAGCTACAGTATAAGGTCAAGAACAGAGTACTAAAAAAGTATTCATATTCAAATACGACACAAGAGAAAAAGAATTACCAGAAAAAGCTTTCTGCCATGATAATATCTTTTGCATCACTGGAACTATAGGAAGTGTATTAGCAAGTACATAATAGAAATGACAAAATCTAGATTTTTAACAAATACTTGTGCAAAGCAAACAACAGGCTGTGAAATCATTGCACCTTATTCAAAACAAGATTAGAAAAGGCCCTTTTAATATGACAAAATGCTCCAGAGCAGAGAGTACAAAGCTCATCAAGATGTCTACAGGCACATGGTTTGAGCAAGGGACATGTGTGTGCAGCTCCAGGACCACGCACACCGCCACAACTGCCATTAGCAAAATGCCTACAGGAAAGAGAAAACCCCTTCAGATCATGGCATACATGACTACAGTGACAAAGGTGGTGAGCTCACTGCAATGTATTGCCTCAATTACTGCACCAGAAATTGGAGAGACTGTTCTGATACAGTGTGTTAGCCTTTAAGACCTAGAAAGAAAATAAAGTGGAATGAAGTGGATAAAATTTACCTGCTACAGATGATGATGACTTTGTTTTACAGGTCTCATACATTCTATATACTATGTTCTACCTTAACTTGCCTGATTACCTTGATTAGGTCCAAAAATAGTCTAAATTTTGAACTTTGAGGCAGAAGGTATAAAAGAGAAAGATGGGAATTTTTAGAGAAAAGCTTTTGAAAATAATTTGTTATGGATGTCTTGTATGACAGTATACTCTTATCTATTTTGTTTTTATATTTTAAAACACATGCAAGTTAAAAAAAAAAAAAAAAAAGAAAAAATAAAAAACCAGAGGAATATTGGAGAAAGGAGTGCAATGGTACTTTTGTCATGCCTAACAGAACTTGGCAAGTAACACACTATAATATTAGAGAAGCCAGAACCTACTTAGCAACATGTTAGTCAGAACTGTGGTGAGTCACATCAATCACTAGATGTGGTATTTGTGACAAACTACTTCCCAAACAGACCCTGATTCGACAGGTCTTCAGCTGTGTGCATTTTAATGAGTCAAAGTCTCAAATAAATAACGATTCTGTAATAGTCTGTTGTGGTTTAAGATTTAAATCAGGAACCCAGGAGTTAATCAGAGTCAAGAACTACATTAGAGGCACGTAAAGTCTACCACAGAATTGTAAATAACCCCAGCAGGATGACAGCCTGGGAGTGCAATGCCTTCTGCATCTGGAGTAAGGGTGCTGTGTCAACAGACTCGCCTTGCTCAGATGCCTTGTAGTAGATCCCAGCCATAAGGTTGATTTTGCCTAAATTACCACCCACTCAGCTGGGCTTTCCTCCTGTGACAAGTGTTCCATCCATTCAGTGATCACACCAAGCTGCCAGTGCGCAGTATGGGGTGCGCTTGTATCCCACAAAGCCAACCCCACCCTGGGCCGCATCCAAAGTCCCCATGGGCAGCAGGTCAAGGGAGGGAATTCTGCCTTGGATGATCTGGACTTGGAGCAGGTCCAGAGGAGGCCACAAAGATGGTCAGAGGTCTGGAGCACCATCCCTGTGATGACAGGCTGCAGTAGAGAAGGCTCTGGGGAGACCTTATGCAGCATTTTGGTACCTAAAGAAGAAAATAAACATTTTAGCAGAACCTGTTGTGATAGGACAATAATGGCTTTTAAGTAAAAGAGGGTAGACTCAGACTAGATATAAAGAAGAAATTCTTTACAACGAGAGTGGTGAAATGCTAGACCAGGTTGCCCAGAGATGTGGTAGATGCCCCACCCCTGAAAACCCTCAAGGTCAGTTTTCATGGGGCTCTGAACTACCTGATCTAGTTGAAGATGTCCCTGCTCATTGCAGTGACAGAATTAGACTGGATAATTTTAAGGTCCCTTCCAACCCAAAGCATTTGATGGTTCCATGGAAATGACAAATATTTAGCTGTAATTACAGTATTAGGAACACAGACTTAATGGTGAGATTACTGCTTGTTACGTTGATCCAACAAATAATTAAAACATAGGTTCATTAATTTGTACAGAATCCATATTCCAGAGAGAGGACATAGCTCAGTTTCTGCCCCTTTACACATGGTCCCCCACATCCTGCTGGTACAAGAAAGTGAATCTCACTCCTGAGAGTGAAGATACCAACACAGCTTCTAGCACATATGAGTATTAATTTTGGCACCTACAATTTTAGCTTATAGATAGGCAGGCACACTGTCAGGCCAGATAACTGGTGCCTTAAAAGGAGCAATGGATATTAGTCTGACATGGCTCCTGACTGATGTCTGCCTACCAAACCAACTTCCTGAGGCTGCCACATGCATTAAACAGCAAAGCAGATGTGTACTGTTAGAGAGCAAACACATTTAAGTCATGAGTTTTAGAAGTTTGGAGTCATGGCTTTTCAATATTCATGAATCCTACAGCTAATATGCACTGGACAGCTCCTTCAGCAAGCTGCTTTTCAAGCTTTGTATAGATTTTAGCAGTAAGAAAGCAATCAATCCTTAAGAAGATGGTGTTTCCTGACTTTCCTGGACAGTAAAAATGATGCTTAGCAGGCTTTTCCCAGCTAACCACATCCTGGGCTGCTTTCTAGGGCCCAATGCTCATAATTTCCCATCCTTTCCGCCCCCCTCCTGTTTTATTGCATCGTAGTGAATTTCATTGGAGAAAACAATATCCTGCACTTGTTATGTGCAGGTTTGAGTTTGAACAATTGGGTACAACGTGGATAATTTTATAATTCCTATATTATTACAGACCTAGAGAGAACCAAATCTTCAGATTTCCAGTAAGTCTTTCTCTGTTGAAAGCCAGAGGGAATTGGTATAATTTGGGAAGAAATACTGTGGTTTCTTGAAACACTAAATGTTTATTTAATCAGTTACCAGGGAGAATATGACTCTTTCCAAGAAAGGTACATTGTGTTTTACACAACTTGTAATAACATAGCTACCTTTCTGTCTGAGGTCCTCGATGCTTTAGTGGGACTTTAAGTACATTTAGGCTTTACTGGCAAACAGGGATTATTTTGCTCTAGGTCATTCAATAAAGATTACACTCCTACATATTGTTCTGTGTCAGAGTTGTATGTGCCTGCCTGTTTCACAACAGATGGTTGCATTTCAGTACTTTTATATAGAAGATGTATATGGAAGGTTGAAAAAAAACATTTGTTTCAAAATCAACTTCTTCCAGCTGCTTGTATGCTTTAGTTGTATCCATCAAGCTTGATGTCATGCAAGAGAATTTTTTAAATAGAACTTAGCAAATTTGTTTCTGCTCATTCTGGATCAAGATTTATTTGGAATGGTTGTACAGAGAGTGTAAATCGAGTATGTTTCATGTTGTAACATACCAGGCATTGTTTCATGGGGTATTGCAATCTGTAAAATACAACAAGGTGTAAGATACCTTAAAATATGGTCTTTTGGTATTCAGGGTGAAAGAGCACTTGCAGTTCTGAGAAGGGAGTCTTAACCTCTGCTTCCAAGCTTTGAGTGAGCATTTCTCATGCTAGTTTACCTTTTCAGAGCTTTTTTCGTCCCTGTATTGCAAGGATATGAGTAAAATACATTGCAGGTGTCTTGCTCTCTCTTTTTTTTTTTTTTTT